>JANHFS010005432.1:41197-51824 GCA_032467975.1 Trimeresurus albolabris | reverse complement strand
CCCCCCCCCACCCCCCCCCCCCCCCCCCCCCCCCCCCAATCCATACTTGGATACCATCCGCTTTCTATCACTTATCTGGCACGAGAGCTGATCTGTCCGGGAAGTTCTGCTGGTGATTCTTGCCCCCTCCCTACCTCAGGCATTAAAAGAACATGAGTCTGCAACCCAAAAAAAGATGGTGACTGCAAAACAAAACAAAAAAAAAGTATATTGTTCATCCATAAGGAAGTCACTATTCCCATCTTAGGAAAGGGGAGCCGAAGACACAATAGTGACTCATTCAATGCGTCCATGAGATCATGAATTCAGTCTGGGTCTTCCTAACACAGTTCTGCTGATTTTGCATCCCACTCAATGCCTTTGTTAATGGCTCTACAGTTCCATGGGACTGCACATCAAAATTACATACATGTAAAAAAAAGGCAGTTGCTAAAATCAATATGCTTTAAAATGCAAGCCAAACAGAATAAGCACCAGGGAAAAGTTGGGATGGCTAGATAATAAGAGAATGAAAAGCTGTATTAAAAGAATCTAAGGAAAAAGCAGAAGGTACAGTAATGAATGAAATCACTGCAGGCATCTTTAAAGAAGAAAAAGTTTCCACTTGTGTAAACTGAGCTCAGCTCTTGATGACTTCATTGATATGCCCATGTTGTCTTATTAACAACAACATGGAAGCAGTTTACCATGATCTTCTTCTGGCCAATCTCTGTTACATATTATCAACTACATAAAAGAACAAATCTTTGCTGTAAAAGTTTATGTATTGCACCTTAATAAGCCAGAACTGGTAGTGACTGATCCAGGAAGCAGTTTTGCAATATGTGTGAACTACCTAGGACAAAGATCAACCTGGGAGAAAGATTAATGTCATATTATCCAATGTTAGGAAAGGAACGGAAAATAAAGCCCTCTGGAGCAATTTTTCAAAGAGTTGCAGAATGAGAAAAGGATAGTTTGCCTTCCTTTCCTCTTACAGGAGAAACCCATGAATGGAATTCAGTTCAGAAACTCCAGAGCAAGGCTATGATTATTGTCCCACAATCCCACAGTTAAAAGTCCCATGATTTTAACATGGAAAGTTAAAAAGAAAAATAGCTGCAATTTAGATAAGGACAGATGCAACATGGGGTAAGAGTACAGTTTAGTGTTTATGCTGGATGATGACACAAAGCCACAACCCAGGACTGAGATTCACAGACCGCAAATGCCTAACCCCATAAACTGGCCAATTGCTCACTGAGTTGGGTTTGTTTGTTTGTTTGTTAAAAAAAATGTAAAACTACAAAGGATCTCACGGCATTTAAAAGCTGACATTTATTATTTCATGGGTGTATGAGATAATGTATTAGTCTTTAAGGTGCAGTAAGACTTTTGTTTTTGCTACAAAAGATTTAAAACATTCTTTTTATTGTTCTGTTAAATAATAATTTGTTAAAATGATTTGCAGAAATGTACCTTGTTCAATGTTTTGTGTCTACAAACATGCTGGAAATCTTGACTATAACACGTCAACACAAAAATGCTTTTATACTTATTTTCAAACTAAGCAGCCAAAAAATGACAGCTGTTGTACGATAAATCAGGAAATGAATTTCTCCCAAAGGTATCACAGAACCTAACAGAAGAAGCCTTTAGCTTGACAGAGATGTGAGTTTGTGAAATGTAACCACAGGCTTCTCATGCATAACCCATATTTCCTGCTGATGAAATAATTATGGTTCACAGTATTATTGCAAACTTTATCAACTGAGAACTCACTGCAACCAATAAATAATATAGCAGAGGGCTTGTAAACAGATAAATGTCCTTGTTGTAAAAAGTGAACTTTTCATTTGCAACTTGAGAAGACCCAGGTTCTTTGATAGAGGGATTGATGGATTTCGTGAAATAAGAACCATTATGTCAACCTATGTCTGGACAATATAAGATAACTTACAGACTGGGTAAGTTGTTTGCTTATTTAAATAGAATATTTCCCTAGATTTTGAAATGGGGATTTACCATTTTTCTATGGCAATCCCACCCTACGCAACTTAATAAATGTCATGTGGGTCAACCAGTATGATAAACTAGATTAACTAATGGTTAGAATAATCTCTTTTTAAGGCATATTCTCAAAAATGAAAAATAAATGAAAATTCCTTGTGTGAGACAAATTCTTTCTATGTCCAATCATACTTGGCCAATAAAAAATAAAGAATCAAGAATAAACACAAAAGTTTTAACTGGTATAAGTATTTTTTACTATAGCTAATGTTCAGATAAACCCAGTGCGAAAGTAAGTATGCCTATTCTATGAAATGACTGCCTTTTCTGTTTAAAATTAGTTTACTTAATCCATTAAATTATTGGTTTCATTAAAACTTTCTTTAAATGTTTCTGGTTTCATGCTCATTTTTTTCACCTACTGGTGAATGTTACTATCTTCTTCTGAGTGGAGGATATACTTACCCATATGTATCCAAGTAATTTTATTCCATTTACAATCCTATAAAAATACATTCAGATGGGAAACATTATCCTGTGGTTTTATGATCAAGCAACTGTTCTTAGATTATAATATTTCATGTGACAGTTTATCCTAAGAAAACTGTTTTTATTCTAAGAAATCGTAGTTTGTGAAAGACATGCACACACATATGCTACATAATAATGACTGTCCGCACATATCTCATAGATGTTTACACCCAAATGTGAAGACTGACTGCTTTCATGTGGCTGGTCTGCCTTGGATGCCTCTTAGCAGATTGCCATAGTTGATGGCCCTAGACATTAACTGATCTGGGAAAAAGTTTAAGCAGGATTGGACTTGGGTGGGAGACCACTAGGAAATCCCAGGATTGTAGGCTTGACTGGAATCACTTGAGAGGAAAGGGTGCATCATCTGCCCAGGGCTTGTTCCTGACCAGTTTATTATTCAGGTTCTTTTAAATAGGTGTCTCCTATTGAAAAGATCAATAATCTTTTATTTGCAACCAATACCTTTTAAGGCAAACAAAAGAAAAGATAGATAAACTTTTAGCTGCCACTGGTTGAAACTGTACTGCAACTTTTTTGGGATTTGCTTTGCTGATGTCATTGTTTTACAAATGCCTATAAATAGTATGATAGCACCCTACAATCATTGGCTACAAGCCATTTTGTCATACAACAAAAGATTATTGTTGAAACGGTACATGTTCAATCCATTTTATCTACTGAATATCCCTCAGTTAAACTTCCGTGGCAGAATTCTCAGCCATGGCCATGTTGTTGTGTGACAATTCTGGAAGTAATTGGTTCACACATCTGAATAGTGTCCAACATGAAGAAGAGTGTTGTGCTGTGATAAATGATCGGAATATTCAATGAAAAATAATGACTATACTGTAGAAATCACATTGTAACACCCATTATTACACTGCAAGGAGGAGCAACGTTGGCTTCATGCAGTCTCCTGTTGCTTGAAAGACTTTTCAGGGTCTCCTCATTGTCCATCTTCCAAGACATGGAAACCAGGCTGCCCAGCAGCTGTTTACGAAGTGTGGCAGTATTACTTTGATAGGCCTCTGTGAGAAGCCTATCAAAGCCAGACAATATAGAAACTTTTAATATGCTTACATTAGTATTCTTTGTGATGTTACTAAGGAATGTGTAAACCAAATAAACTATATGGCAGTCATGGCGAACCTTTTAGAGACCGACTGCAACCCTAAACCCACTTATGTATCATTGGGTGCCGGGTGGGCATGGCCCATTGGGTGGGCATGGCCCATTGGGTGGGTGTGGCCCATTGGGTGGGCATGGCTGCAGTAATAACGGCAGATTGGGTGGGACTAAAAAGTTCAATCAATCAATTCCAACTTTGCGATATCTTTTTTTCCCTTGAGAAGTTGAAATTGATTGATTAATTGAACCCTTTTTTTTTTTTGCACACGGCGGCGGAGGCCTAAAGCGAAAAGGTTTTATAAACCCAGTTGAAGGCCTAGGACTGGGGCGATGGCGCGCATGCCCACAGAGAGGGCTCTGCGTGCCACCTGTGGCATGCGTGCCATAGGTTTGCCACCACAGCTATATGGTATTATTAAAAACTGATCAGGGCAGATAATGGGTAGGAAATTAATTCGGATCTTTGGTTCAGAATTCTTTTTTCAGCATTTTGAAAAGTTGATTAACAAAGAGTCTGTAACGAGGAAATTAGACATCAGAGTGGGGATTATACTACCATCATTTCAGGTAGCATATGGACGGGAAGTATTGCTACGAACTCTGCCCCAGTTATGGGGAAAGAGTCCATCTCAAGCTTCAGCCTCCACATTTAATATCTCAGGGAAGAATTTGCTGAGTTCCGAATAACTTTCATTCCTGAGGTGTCGATGATGTATGTTTTTTCAACCTCACTGTTTGAGTTTGGGGAGCCAAATGGCTCTTTATTTATTTAATTTACATTTGGGAAGCTGAGACTAATAGAGTTCTTTCCTTGTCTCCATTACATCATGATGTTAGATTTTTCTAAGGCTAGTCCAGGCACAGAGAATGGAAAAATGGCAAGTAGCCATCGCTTTCTCTTCACCGTTGGGCCTTATGGAGAGAACACTTAAGCTGGCCAAGGAACCTACCCTACATATGTCACACATACATTCTTTTATGAAATGCATATGGTTTACTTTAACGAGAGTGATTTTATAGATTACAGTTAAGCAGATAATTGGGAAAAGATGCTGTTTATAGAAAAAAGAAATAAAAAAGACCCAGTTTGGGAGGGGGAGAGGGGGTTATAAACTTTTCTTGATATAGAATTTTAAGATAAAAGAACATTTGATCCGCTCCTTCGCAGCCCACTTAAATAAGCTATGTTTTAATAAATCATGTTAAATTTGGTATAACTTACACATAAAGAAAGTTTAGCTGTCAAGCAAGTTTATCTTCAAGTCAGCAGTAAGTGATGTTTATAAAAGTTTCTTGCCGCATGTTTTCAGTGTCTCCATATCATTATTATGCTGCCTGCAGGCTAAATAGCAAGTGAACTTGTCATTGGTGGTAATTGGTTAGCAAGCAAGCAAAACAAACTCAAGAAAATGAGGTTCAAGAAGCTGCAATTTGCACTGAACCACAGTAGTGGGGAAACTCCTTAGCTCTTTCTCCTACTATGATGACTTTTCTGCTTGAATTAAAATGACAGAAGTGGATTCTTGTCTTTTGGATCTGGAAAAGAATGTGACAAGTGCCTATTTTTTTTAATTTCTATAAAGAAAATAAAGAGACATTCTTCAGTGGAAATGCACATCCTATACGCTCCTGAGATCATGGATTTCTTTGTCTGAACCAGGTAGGAACAGTTTTAGAATATAGACAATGGGGCAGCTAATACTCTAATTTGGAAACAGCACAACATCCCACATTATACTATAACTGAGGCTGCAGACTTCCCGATGGAAAAATCGTGTCATCAAACATGCCCCTTTTAATTCTCTTATCTCTAACATAACCAGCTTGCCTCATTTACCTCACTGTAGGACCTGCAGAAAGAGAAAGTTTAAGAAACTTATTTCCATGATATTTTTTTTCTGCTATAAGTTGCTGTTCCACATAATTGTGGTTTGTTTAAAATTAAAGCAAACAAGCTAAAGAAGAACTATGTGCAGTTAAAATCAAATGCATTTTAAATAGAGATAATGCACAATGGATTATCATTTGAAGCTATTTCTTTGAGAGATAATTCCAATTTAAAACAGTATTGTTTGAAAAACCCACTACTTTTGATAGAGCAGTGGTAAACCTAAATCCCTATACCGCCAATTGATTTTGATTGTAGCCCAGCCACTGGCTCCATACTATAACTTTGTCGTATTAATGTACTGGCTACGTGTAGAGAACAGTATCCAAATCTATTTATCATCAGGTTATCTTTCAAGAAAAAATATCAGAAATAATGGTCACAGGCTTGTTTTGTTAAAGCAAGACAAATTTAGGAGTCTTCCTATTCACTTATATTCACCTATACAATTAGGCAAGAAAAACCAACTGTATAGGTACAGAGTAAGTGAAATTGGTTTAATGCCAGTAACTGTGAGAGGCATCTTGGGGTCTTTGTGGACAATCACTTAAATATGAGCTAACAGTGTGGCAGCAGCCACAAATGTCAATGCAATCCTAGGCTGCGTTAATAAAGGGATAGAATCAAGATCACATGAAGCCTTAGTAAGACCACATTTGGGATACTGTATCCAGTTCTGGTCACTACAATATATAAAACAAATGTTGAGATTCTGGAAAGAGTGCAGAGAAGAGCAACACAAATGACTGAGGGGCTGGAGGCTAAAACACACAAAGAACATTTACAGGAATTGGATATGTCTAGTCTAATGAAAAGAAGGACTAAGGGAGACATGATAGCAGTGTTCCAATATTTGAGGGGCTCCTACAAAGATGAGGGGATCAATCTATTTTCTAAAGGACCAAAAGGCAAGACAAGAAACAATTGATGGAAACTAATCAAGGAGAGAAGCAACCTAGAACTAAGGAGAAATTTCCAAATGGTGAGAGCAATCAACCAATAGAATAGCTTGCCTTCAGAAGTTGTGGGTGCTCCAACACTGGAGGCTTTCAAGAGACTGGACAACCATTTGTCTGAAATAGTATAGGGTGTCCTGCTCGAGTAGTGAATTGGACTAGGAGACCTCCATGGTCCCTTCCAACTCTATTATTCTATGTTCTATCCTACTTCAATAATTTGAATTTATATGTCAATCAAAAAGACTCATTTTGCCAGTAATTTTCTTTTATTAAGTATTATGCAGGTCCATAACTATATTACAGCAGTTGTTTTGATCAAGAACTTTTAACTTGGGATAACCCCTCCCCCTTGATAAAAAAAATTAAGTATTTACCATACATAGCCTATTATATTAGATAATGGTCCTCTTTCTTGCAAATGTATCTGGTGATATATTTTCCATAAATGTGTTATCATGTCTACTAGCAATGAGAAGCTGTATATTTAATGTGTAATCTATGAAACATATCTGGCTGATCTTTCTAGCTAACTGAAATCCTAGAAACAATAATATAGCAGGCTATTATATTGATTTCCAAGAAAAACAATTACTTTTTAACATAATCATTAGTGTTATAGTTAACATGATTTCATCTGTATAAAATTCCAGGAGGATTTCTCTTCATTCTGTAGTATGATCAAGATGGACAGTTTTGGTATTTATTAATTTTATCCATCAGAGTTTGCAGGTTAGATGTCTTGGGCATGTTCCACAAATTTGTCTTTGAATCATAAGTAAAGCAGACTTTTTTTTTGTAATCCTATGGGTTATTATTCCTCTAGAATGTCCTAATTAAAACTCTTTGTGTCTGTTAAACTGTAAAATAAACAAGAGTCTGTTTTTCTTGTCTGACAGTGTACCAGGAGACTATGGAGTTCAAAGTCATATGGTTTTAATCCTTCAGGTTGTATGGGCAGTTTAAGTCATTCTTGGCTGCTTCCTCCTTTGCAGTACTTTCCTAGACAGTTAAAAAAGAAAGAAAAAAGAAGGTAGAGCCACCTCAGCCAATGTGCTTTGATCTTTTTAGTACTTTTGTCTCTGTTGAAAGAATCTCATAAACAGCTTAGTGTAACTCTAAATATAATGGCTTGTGATACAACGTGTAATGGCTTGCAACACAAACACATAGTCACCTCCCAGGAGGCATTGCATCTTATCTAAACATGCTAAAACACAAGACCGATTGGATGCCTAAAGTACACTTAAAAGATCCACTTGAATAGGCTTAAATGGACCAACTCAATCACAAAAGCATCAATCCAAGTATAATGATGCTAGCAGCCTTAGGTCACGTGGTCCTAAGCATCTAAAGTTTATTGCGTCACACATGAGTCTCAAAGTAAAAAATAAAAACGCTTTCAACCAGTTCTTGATAAACACAGATGTTGAAGAAGAGATACTATTACTGGTCAACTTTGGATTTCAGTCTCCTAGAGTAAAAATTATTTCTGGTGCAGCGTGTAGTTTATGGAAGTGAACCGGCATATCTCTGTCTGCCTATACTACTATAAATTCTAATAAACAAAATGAAAGTCCAGCGTTCTGATCTTTCATGATAAAATAAATGTCTAGCATACAAAAAGTACTCTGAAATATGATCCAAAAGAATCAGCCAGGTGTTCCCTGCTGTCTGACCAATAAAATGGCTTGTGTGCAATAAACTGACTGCTGTTTACATAAATTGCAACAGGCAGACCTATAGCCAGACTTAATGCATCTGAAATGAAAGCGCAAATACTTCCTGGTCTCTTTCCGTTCTCATATGATGGTATGACAAATGTCTGTGCTGCTTTATATATGCAAGCTGAGCTATGCTGGTGACAAGAAACAATAATCTGTTCCCAAATGCAGAAAAGAAACATTGACCCCAGGTCCCAGAACATTTCTTTGCATTATTGTTCTCATGGAAAAATTAATTATGTACTTCTGGGTATGGCCAGGGTATTTCAGAAATTTGTATTGTAAATCATTGTCATAAAAAGACAGGAAGGAATCTCTGGTAAAAACATTTGGATAATTTATTTCGCACACTAGGAAACTGTTTCTTTTCCTCATTAAATTTTGTATTTCTTATTCACATTCTAAGTGGAACATTTTTAATTAAAATAAGTAGAACATATAGCTCCTCGCTCATAAATCTGTGTCAGACCAAGCCTTATTCTGGTTTCCCCTGATTTCCTCACCAACTTCTGTTAAAATTCTTGTCTTTTCTTGCATTGGGCAAAATCACAGCAGCTATGCTCTGATATCTCAGTTGTGGAGTCAATGTGTATCTAAGTGTGTGTGTGTGTGTGTGTGTGTGTGTGTGTGAGAGAGAGAGAGAGAGAGAGAGAGAGAGAGAGAGAGAGAGAGAGAGAGAGAGAGAGAGAGAGAGAGAGATGCACATAATTTTTATTACACTTTGTGGTTTAAATGTGCTATCTTTGCTTAAGGTGCATATTCTGCTGCCACTGAAATTCAAATGTTCTTTCCTTCCTTGCATCAAATGTAAGATATTTAGGAGAACTCCAGGGACAGTGGCTTTCTCTTGAAACACTCTTTTTTTCATTACAGCTGCTGCTCCCTTTTGACAGCAATGGAGTTGCACCAAGAAAGAAGAAAAGAAACAGATCTTCTGGATTCCTTTCACTGGAATCACATTTATATTTATATTTATGTATATGTATATGTCCAACCAAAACAATTTGTGTTTGCAATGGTGACATGCAAATTAGAAAAATCACTAGATTTGTATTTCATAAATTGTTAAACTTCATGCTAATATCTATACTAGTGTGGGAAGAATCCAGAGAAAGAAATATTTTGGGATATTAAAGAAATATTAAAAAGGCAGAGTATATTTCTCCAAAGGCATAATGGAAAAGATCTTTAAAAGGCAGAAACTTCTTCCTCCCCCCACCAGCCAGAAAACTCAGCAGAAACCAGCTTTTAGAAATGCAGATGTAATAATCTATTCAGGAAGGTTGGGACCAGGAAGCTAGAAGCTATGAGATTAGGAAGACAAAGACCTCTAAAATCTACAAACCCCACCCAAATTCTAAAAGCCATGACCTTTGGGGACATAATAGAATTAACCCACCAATACCAAAAGGGCACAATCAGACTCAGGTCAAAGTACATGACACAGGAAATACAAAGCCTCAAACAGGAACAGGAAACAACCTCAAAAGCCCAGAAGGTATAAAAACCCACCACTCCCAGCAATATATGGTCAGCTTTTCCAGAGCCATCTTTCTGTCTGGCTCTCCTCTTCAATAAACTACAACCTTCTTTCTAAAGCAATCTCCATTTTGTTTATTCCTGGCTTGGACTGGACCCTGATGAAGATTTTTCTTTCTACAGTTTGATATGAAACCTCTGAAAAGAATGCAAAGCATAAGAAATCCATTTGGCTGAGTGAATGGCTATTCTAAATAGCTTAGGGAATATGGGAAAACCTGAAACAAAAGATTCTGTTTTTAATAGCGTTTAATGACACTGGATATTTTTTCCCCCAAAATTTATGCTTCTTGAAAATTTTTGGGTGATTATAATCGACCTCTTGAATTGAACACAAATATAAAAATGACCATTTCACATAGGAATCTTGAGAAATATGAAATTAATTTTTAATGACTATAAGGTATTTAATTGTACAAAGCTTCCAACATGCTGCATGAGTTCAACAAGCCAAAAGTGCTGGTTTCATTTGTACTCAATGTCCAATGCATTTCACTGCAGTGTCCAAACACTAGTCAGCCAGGATTGACAGATTCCAGTTGCTCTGATACCAATTTTCCATGGTGGCAATGTCCTGATGAAATCTTTCGCCATGTTCATCACCAACTGCACCTAGATTTTTGGGAAAGAAGTCCAACTGTAAATGCATAAAATGAATCTTCAGTGCCATGTTGCACTTCATGATCTTGTGTGCTGTAAGACGTTTGTCAACCAGCTGAATGTACTTTGGTGCTCTGTGATTGCCCAAAAAAATTCTCAGTGACTTCCTTGATTGCTTTCCAGGTGATTTTTTAATAATAATAATAATAATAATAATAATAATAATAATAATAATAATAATAATAATAATAGTAATAATAATAATAATA
>JANHFS010005432.1:29038-41097 GCA_032467975.1 Trimeresurus albolabris | reverse complement strand
GGGGGGCTTTTGAGCGGCATTCTACAGCCCGATGCCCTTCTCTCCTGCACTTGAAACACCCCATTTGCTTCTTGGCCATAGCCAATGGTTTCACTGGTTCACATGTCAACTCAGGCGATGAGCGGCTCCATTGTTTTCCTCGGTGGTGCCTCTTCAGTAGGTCGATCTCTGCTTCCTCTGCCAGGACGAACCATTTGTCAAGTTGGTGTGGGTCCCCTTGGGGCAGGCAAGCATCATATAGGTCGTAGTTTAGTCCGCCTTTGAAATGGCTAAGGAGGATGTCTTCCAGCCAGTTCAGTTTGCTGGCAATGGCCCGGAATTCTTGCATATATTCGGCTACTGGAAGTTTGCCTTGCCTCATCATTTTTATCCTTTCATGGACTTTGTGATCAGCCAGGGGATCCTCAAATCGCCTTCTCAGAGAGGACATGAAACGGTTGAAGTCGTTGAGCTCTGGGGCATTGGAGTCATGCAAGTTCATCACCCAATCTGCAGCCGGCCCATCCAGAGCAGATTGCACGATCCGGATACGGGCTTTGTTGCTGGGGATGTGCCGCCCGTATTCCCCCATGTAGCTGAGGACTTGAGTTAGGAAAAACCCCAAGCGTGTCAGCTCCCCCTTGAATCTGACGTCCAGCGGCAGGAGTCTTTGAATGGATCGGTGCCTTCGTTGTCAGTGATATTGTCTTCCATCCAGATCACCATCTGCGGGTTGGCAGGGAGTGGGGAGTACTGGATCAGTGGACGTCCCCGACGCTGCAGGTTCCACTTCCCCCTCGGTGTTCTCCAGTTGTGGTTCTAGGAGCTGGTGCGGCCGTAAGGTTCAGAATTCTCCTCTCTTAGGGAGCTGAGGGTTCTCTTCATCAGGTTGATAGCTTTCTCTAGGATCCAGCTTGAGTGCAGTGCCCAGCTCCCTTCCTCTTCACTTGTGTACAGGGATTTCCCCATCTCCTGCTTCCATTCTGGTTGTTTGGCCCCCAATCTCCGGGTTACCTTTCTTGATTTCTTTTCCCACTCGCCTTTCTTTTCAATGCCCATTGACCACTGAAGTTTGTGGTTATGTGTCTCTACCACCTCTTCTCCTGAGGAATCTGACCTCTCAGATCCCGACATCTGGCAGGTTTTCAATTGGGGCAGCGGCTCCCTCTTTGGGGGGTTTTCTCCCTTCCTTGATCCATCGTCTGACATGGTAATTTTTGCAAAGTCCCCTGGCAAGGTGGGACTAATATTGCAGATCCTGTCTAATGTAAGGACCCATCTCAGTTTACATCTTAAGAAGACAGAACTCTTGGAATATCTCTTCCAACAGGCATCTTTATTAAGGGAAAATGATTGCAGGTGTTCTAGACAGGATCTGAGGGATCAACCCCTACCATTCAATGTTTTAAGTGTTCCCAAGCAATCCCCCTACCCCACAGTCCTTCCGGGCGATGATCACTCATCCTCTCTTGGGGTCCAAGCTCTCCCATTCAAGGTTTTAAAGGATCCCCCATTAGCCCCACCCCATCACTCCCTTCTCCCAGCGACAGTCCCAGGCATTACATTCCCACCCCCTTTTCCTCACTGCCGGGAGGAGAGACTTCAGAAAAGATTACAGGAAAGGTAATGGCCCCATTGTTATTGTTAGTCCTTTTGGTGATATCCACATCCGGTCCCTTTGAAGTATACTGAAGGAAGTGAGAGCCAGAAAGCCCGTTTGTTCACCTCCTTCCCTTCATCGTATGACAGAATCCAGAGAAGGCCGAAATGGGGTTTTCCATAGTTGATAACTAGAGATGAAATATAAATGGATTCTGACACAGATAGTCCTCAACTTACAACAGCTCAGTTAGTGACTATTCGAAGTTACAACATTGGAAAAAGAGACAGTATTTTACACTTACAATTCTTGCAGCATCCCCATGGTCAAGTGATCAAAATTCAGATACTTGGTAACTGACTCATCCTTATAATGCTTACAGTGTCCCAGGGTCATATGATCACCTTTTGCAACCTTCTGATAAAGTCCATGGGGAAGCCAGATTCACTTAACAGCCATGTTACTAACTTAACAACTGCAGTGATTCATTTAACAACTCTGGTAAGAAAAGTCATAAAATGAGGCAAAACTCACTTAACTGTCTCACTCAGCAACAGAAATTTTGGGCTCAATTGTGGTCATACGTCGAGGACTATCTGTACCTTAGAAGAAGATCTATGGAATAAAGAGCTAAAAAACCTTATGTGATGTAGAAAACTTAGAATGTAATCCAATTGTTGAAATGCTGGAAAATGAAAAAAAAATGTGGATTATAAAAACAGAGGTTACAGTTAAAGTGGAAATAAAAATGATGCAAGAGTAGCTGGACAGTGACTTCCTACTATGGGAAGTCAACCCCACAGAAGGAAATATTAAAAGGGCAGAAAAATATATTTCCTCAAAGGATCTTAAAGAGGCAGAAGAGTATGCCCAGTTTTTTTAATAGCCCCAAGTCTCCCTCCCCCAAGCAGAAATCAGCTCTGTAGAAATGCAGATGTAAATAATCCAGGAAGGTTGGAAGCCCCTAGCTAGAAGCTTAGGAAGACAAAGACACCTAAAATCTACATATCCCACCCAAACTCTAAGACAGGAAATAATAGGATTAACCCACAGATGCCAAAGGGTACACTCAGACTCAGGTCAAAGTTCATGCCACAGGAACAACTCCAAACAAAAGGTTCCAGAGGGTATAAAAAACCACTCCCTCTCTCTCTTTTCTTCCAGAGTCATCTTCCTGTCTGGCTCTCCTCTTCAATAAACTGCAACCTTCTTCCTAAAGCAGCCGCCATGTTGTTTATTCCCGGCTTGGACTGAACCACGATGAAGACTTTTCCTTCAACAAGCTAAAACAAACCCAATGCTACAATCCAATTAAAGGATGGGGGAAGGTGGGATCTGTTGTTAATCAACTACCTCCACTGTGACGTTCCCCTATTGAAGCCCCAGATCTTTAAGCTCTTGCAGAAGTTCAGAAGGATTGGGGCTAACCTCACTCCGGGGAGGCAAGATGTTCCAAAGGGCAGGTGCCATAGCAGAGAAGGCCCTGGTCCTGGACCTCACTTGCCAGAATAATCAGGCTGATGGAGCATGCCTCCCTTGCCAGCATGGGTGGGATTGGATGATCCCAGTAAGATGAGATGGTCCCTCCAGTATATAGAATGTAATATATAATATAAAAAAGACTAAAATAATATTTCCAGAAAGAGATAAAATGGAAGCCTCTCAAGTTCAAAGTAACATATCTATTCAGACCAGACATACAAATAATTGTAAACTTTCTCAAGATAGAAAAATAAGATGAAGTATATTTTTTCTTTAAAATTTAGAAATAATTTCATGGTACTTTTAGATTAGAATTTTGAAAAGCATCCTGAGTTTACTGTGAATGTATATGACAAAGAGTATAATTCCTATATACCATATGATTCCCCCCTTCTTTATTTCTATTGTTGGTGGTTTTTTAAAATTGCTTTTATGCATTTCAGCATTATTCAAATACGAAAAGGGGTTAGATTTTAAAAAAAATACGACAGCATTGTTGATCCTGTCAAAATTCTTTTGCATATTGTGAATGCATTATGTAGTCACACAAAAACATTTCTATTTTAAATTAGTGCAAAGAGATAAAGGTGCAAAAGTTCAGATTGCAGTTACTTGGAAGAACAAAAGAGCTGACTTGACTGTTGTTTTTTTTCTCATTGGGTATACTGTGTCACCTGCAGTTTCACAAACATCTTTGTATAATCATTTTTGCAGAGATGGTAAAACCCAGAAGGATGAACAATAACTGACCTAACTATTCTTTTTGATATTGTTTCTGTAGGCTAACTATTGAATAGGTTTAATGGAGCAAAGAATGGGTCCCAAAATAATGAATTTTTACATTTTCAATCTACAAGAATATTTTAGAAGGCACATTTTATTGTAATGCTTGGTAATAGGGAAACCTGCATCTCATTAGCTTAAATGTAATCATTGTAGATTTTGGAGAAGGATGGAACCAGTGGTGGGATTCAGCCAGTTCGCACCAATTCAGCAGAACTGGTAGCTAATTTTTTGTTGCCCAGGCCCAGAATGGACTTCCAGAAGCAGCATTCACACAGAGAACCGGTTGTTCACATATATGAATCCCACCACTGGCTAGGACTGTAACCTTTATATAATTCATAACACATTAATATAAAGGAAATGAAAATTGAGAGCAGATGTCACATAGTGGAATAGTAACTGGGAATATCACACTTAGGATGTATTTTCATGGAAAATTCAGTAGGCTTTGAAACATGCTTTACATATAGTGAACAAGAATGCTTTTTTATTACAGAGGTAAAAGTCATCTTGTTAGCTTCATTTTAGAAGAGTCAGCCTAAATTTACAGATGCTTTGGCAAGAAAAAGAGGAACACTTTCCAGTAACTGATCATTTGTAATTTGTCGATGTCTCCGCATTGTGAACTTTGCACACAGACACACGCACATCACATTATTGATGCCATTCCCACTCAGTTCACTGAAACTCTTAAATCTCTTTCACATATGAAAGAACCTTTTCTTTAAACAAGGAAATAGTAGTTCTCTGCATAGCTCTTACATTACCAATAAAGGAGAAATTTGTAGCTCGGGGTTGAAATAAAGGGTCCTTGGTGGTCTCTGAGCCTTGTTGTTTTCTTGCAGATATTTCATTACCCAAACTAGGTAGCATCATCAGTGCTAGTAGAGAGTTGGATTTACTCTCAGTCTATATTCTTATAGCTTGCCCTGTCAGTGTTGGTAGCAATAGCAATAGCACTTCGACTTACATACTGCTTCACAGTGCTTTACAGCCCTCTCTAAGCAGTCTACAGAGTCAGCATATTGCTCCCAACAATCTGGGTCCTCATTTTACCGACTTCAGAAGGATGGAAGGCTATGTCAACCTTGAGCTGGTGAGAATCAAACTGCCGAACTGCTGGCAGCCGGCAGTCAGCAGAAGTAGCCTGCAGTACTGCATTCTAACCACTGTGCCACCATGGTTCTTTAAATGGGGGTGGTCGTAGAGGTTCTTTGATTATACTGTTTATTGTTTGCTTGTTTGGCAGTTCCTTGATTGGGGTATTGTTTACTTGATTGTTGGTCTGATTTCATCTTGGAGTTATTCTATGCTCATCAGGGTACTGATTACTCTTGGGGAAGTGCTTGTTGATTGTCTCTTTTGCATAGTATATAGATATTGTTTATGACTATGTTTCTATTGATAGCTAACTTGTCAGAGTGCTAGGCTTTTAGAAATTCCCTAGCTTGGTCTAGGATGGTCACATTTTCCCAACTAAAACTATGGTTAAGTCTGTCCACATGTTGTGAATTTAAAGAGTTTTCATCATGTCTTCCGTCTGCTAGTTGGTGTTCACAGATCAATTTTTTTTCTGATTGTTGGTTATATAATATTCACTACAATATTAGCTGGATCTCCAAGAAACAACATATCCAAAATAATATATAAGATCAAACGGGTTACTACATTCCCATGAGGAACATAAAGAACAACAACAAATTTATAATAAATGCATTAGAGTAAATCAATATTTATATAGTAATATAAAAATGTTTCATAATTTGGAGTGAACTTTTTTAGTCAAGGTTTTGAACAAAATAAATCCAGGAATAACCTCTTAAATTTGGATAGAGAGTATATATTGAATTCAAACAGCAAAGATTACAGCAAGTGGAATATTCCCCATAAGCTTTTCAGTAAGTAAAAGAAGGCAAAGATATTTACTTTCTTCTATTGGGAATTACTTTGATATGTTGGCAGATAAGATCTAAACAAACGAACAAATATTCGGGATCAAAATTCAGTCAGAAAGGATAGGAGTATAAAATGAAATGCTATACAGATGGAGTAGCATTAATAATTAGGCAACCACAGTTCCATATGGCAGTTGATAAAAACAATCAAAGGCTTCAGCCCATTCCACGGATACAGAATTAATGAAAAGAAAACAATGATAATAAGTTACATAATCTCTGAAGAAAAAGAAGAAGACTGAAAAAAGAGACTACTTATTGGAAAACCAAAAGAAAAAAAGAAAAAGTGAAATATCTGGGTCTCTGTTTGGTAAGACGCAATAAAGACATATTTCAAAAAAAAATTGCAATAAATTATGGAAAGAAAATAAGACTTTTAATAGGTGGAAAAACCTAAACCTTTCTTGGTTAGGACTTATTGCAACAGTAAAGATTGATATATTCCTAAAATAAACTTCCCATGCCAAGTGGCATCATTCCACTCTCAAACAAATGCTTGCAGGACTGGCAAAATAACAATCCATAGATATAGATGGAGTAGGAAAAACAATTAGAAGAAGGTCAACATTTTTCAACCTCAAAAGTAAGAGGTAAACTCACATTTTCTAATCTTAAATTATATTATCGAGCTAGTTGTTATCATGGATAACAGAATGGACAAAATCCCCAAATAGCAGAATATCAATTATAGAAGGAGCTGGCTCAGCCAAAGGACTTTATAAATCTCAACCCCACTAGATAGACCAGTCCACGGGAAGGTTAAAACCACTTTAACTGAAATGGATTATAATCATAGCAGAATCTTGCAAGAATATATTGTGTTGCATTTCCTCTTCCTCCTTATACTCCTGTGGAATCAGAGTGGCCTTTCTTTGAGCCTTTTCCAAATGTTACCTCATTGCTCTGTACTTAAGGGGGGGGAATCACCTCTTTTGCCTAAGTAAAGAGTTTTTGCACATTTCTGTCAAAATCATCTTCCTTACTCTCCCAAAATAGGCATGTGTAAAATAAAGAAACAAAAGAAAAAATAAAATAGTTTAAGGCAAAGTTTGTTAAAAAAAATATTGACGCATCCAAAAATGAGGATAAGTCTAGCAATCACAGCATTAACGCTACTAGTCAAATGCCTTTTTTATTTCAAGGACAACTATTATACAGTAAGAAGGGGTTTAATTACGTTTGCCAGTATGATATATCCAGACTCAGCAAAATAGTTAAAGCAGTGGTTCTCAACTGGTGGTCTGCAGATCCTGGGGCTCTGTGATGTCATCACAGGGAGATCTGCAAAGGCCTGAAGAAATGTTATATTTAAATCTTGAGTTAAGTCTTGGGGGTCTGTGGTAATGGTCTGTGGCCATAAAATGTATTTAAAGGGGTCTGTGGTAAAGAAAAGGTTGAGAACCACTGGGATAAAGACACAGCTGTTTGTTGAAAGAAGGAGTTTACCATGGTTGTTGTCTTTACAACTTGCTGAAAAAATTAAAAAGTTATTTTAAGAAAAAAGGAGAGCCCTTAAGAAAGCTAACAGAATTATGTCATACAACAGAGTATTGTCTTATACAAAACCCAGATCATCTATTAAAAAGCATAATCTATTATTGTAATATGACATGGAGACAGAAGAAATTAAAAACTGCACTAAAAAGCAGATGTAAAGCTTCAAAACAGCAGTCATGGTAGAACAATGAGAAAAGGTATGGAAAAAAATCAGTAACATTTACTCCGAGCTATAATTTGAAGGAAAACTTGGTATAGGATATTTTACAGGTGATACAGTATATATTTTCATCAATGATTAACAACTTATATAACAATATAATAATTAGAAAGCTACAACAAAGATAGAACATTTTAATACATGTAATGGAAGGGAAGGGGAATCAAAAGTATTGGAAGAATATACATCAAGATGTTCAAAAATATTAAAGATAAAATTTGAACAGAAACTACAATTATTTTTATGAAGAGTAATTCCAGAAAATATATTAAATGAAAAGTATCACAATTTACTGAAAAAAATTGTTGATGGCTGCAAAATAGATTTGGCACAAAATTGAAAAAATGAAACTTTGCTGACAATACAAGATTGGGAGACCAGAATTAGAGAATATGCAGCAATGACAAAACTGACAGTATTTATAAATTTAGTTAGGCATTTAAGCAGGAATGTATGTTCCCTCATATATGACACATTACACAGCAAGGCAAACTGAGGCATTTAGAATATTTTTTTTTAGAAAAAGACTTAAAAGCTAAGCATCTAGTCAAAAAGAATAGATGCAATGATTTAAGAAAGCATTAGCAACAATCTCCCTGTTTAATGGTCAAAGTACAGTAAAAATATTTATGTTGTGATCAGCAATTGAGAAAATAAATGGAAGAGAGAGGGAAATGTGCTACCAGTTGTTTAAATAATGTTTTTGCTTATGTTTTATTAGTACTTGTTTATCGTCTACTTTGCTTTTTGCGTTTTCATCTTTTGGCAATTTCTGTTTATACAATCTGTTAAAAATTATGTAGTTACAAAAAAAAAGAGATGAAATGTGACATGTAATGAAATATCAGAACAGCAGTTACTAACTGAATCAGTGGGAAGATGTAAAGTTTAAAAAAATAATCAGAGGAAACCATTGGATTATCTACAGCTTGAATTTTTACCAAGCTAAATCCTATCCTCTCGCTGTTACCATACAGTATACTGTAGAGGTAGTCCTTATTTAAAGTCCACTTGCTGAGTGACAGTTTGAAATTCTAACAGTGCTAAATGAAAGCTACTTAACAATGTGTTCTTGTAGTTGTCACCATCAGAGCATCCGTGGGGTCACATGATCATGGATTTGGGCGCTTCAGTGACTAGCTCTCAATTACGATGTCATAGCATCCCGCATTCATGAGTTCACCCTTTGTGATCTTCACTGCTGGCTTCTGACAAGCAAAGTCAATGAGAAAAGCTGGCAAAGCATCACAAGGGGCAACCACATGGCCGCAGGATTTTGCATCTGTGAGGGTTCACCTAACAACTGCAACCAGGTCTGCCAGAATTGCCATCATAAGTCAGTGTGACATTGAACTTTACAATTGCACGGCATAGCGGCAGAGTTCTTATCCCAATTGCCATCAGTAAGCAAGGATTACTTGCACAGTAAGAGCTCATTGACATAATAAAGGAGAAGAAAAAGCTTTGTTTCCCTGCCACAATGTAGGCTCAGACTTGAGTTCATGTCTGTGGTCAATCAGATTCACTCTTTGTCTTTGTGTTCCAGGTGTCTTTCTTACCCCTTCAATCCCCAGAGATCCTCAGTAGACTCTTGAGTCATTCAAGAACAGCCAATATACAAAGTCTGCTTGAGGGCTCGATTACATCACCTGCCTGGGTCACCTCCTGTTACCAGTGGCTGACCAGGCACTTAATAGAATGCCTGAAACATTTGCTGGGAAAGCCACAAAACACACACTGGAGTTCATCAGGATCCATCAGTGTCTGGAGCATCAACCTCTTCTGGACCAGGAAGGGAATCTCACCATCGTAAAGGGCAGATCAAAATGCTTTCCTTATCCAGATTGCTACATCTGCTCCTAGGCAAAAAGAAAGTCCAATGTCTGGCTATCTGTATGAATTGGGTCCAAGATTACAGAGCTCTGTCTGAATTGGTTTCTGGAACACGGAAACCAAAGTCACATGACACCAAGAGGAATGGGAACTCCAACACCAGCCTCAAGACCAGATTAAGTAACAGACAGAGACCCCGTCAGGTTGTAGGGTAGTGGTACTCCAGTAAGATTCTCATCTTGTCCTACGACCCATTTTGAGGACAAAAAAGGCCATCTAGATGAGGCTAATTTTAATCTCGTCTAGCGTTCTCTATTAGGAAGAATGCATTTGGGAAGCAGGACTGGGTGGCATCTTTTTTTGCACTGTTGCCCCTTTGCAACTAATATTTAAAGATTGCTGCCGATAATTGACAAAGTTATGTTTGGATCTATTCTCTTCCATGGATGTATCTAGATTGTCTGTAATACAATCTAAACTGTATCACTGTATCTGAATTGTAATCCTAAACACACTTCCTCTGAAATAAATTGTATTATATACCATAAATTGCTAAAAGAGCAGCAGGGAATCAGTCTGAAGAGATGACAACCGAATGCTAATTTATCCTTGGTTTTAAGCTAATTAACAGTCATGAGTGCATGTTATTGAACAGGTCCAGGAAGCCAGGAATTTTGCTTCGTACTTTGGGCTTCTGACGTATAAAGAAAAAGCTTAAAGTCTCCTACAGCATTATTTTTTTATATATTATTCTTGACCTGATCTGTTTTATTGCTTTAGATTGTTTGGATTGTTTATAACTTATTAAAACATGTAAACTCTTCACTTTTTGAATCCAGACTGTTTAATGTAGAGGCTTCTAATAACATAAACATGCAGGGGAAACGTGCTGTATAACATAAATACAGAAAAGTAAAACAGAGCTAGAGCAAAACGTTCACTCAAAGCAGAGCAGTCCCAACGCAAACACTTGGATCACAAATGTTACTTAAGATGGTATTTAAGGATAGGCTTAATTTAACTCAATGGAGCGTCAGTCTGAGCAGACATACAATATAAAGATTGTGTTTCAACTAGAAACCAGGCATGGAATGGAGAAATTTGGGATGCAGGTGTTTGTTTCTTTCAACTTCATTCAAGTCTTTATCTTTTCCTGCTAAAAATGCTTAATGGAGCTCCATCTCTTATATATTGCTCAATGGTTCTGGCTTTGGTTCAGCATACAGAAAGTCCTTGACTTGCAATTGGTTCAGTGGTAGGATTCAAATACCTGAACAACCGGTTCTCTGGATGCAGGCCTGGGCCTCTGAGGCCTAGAATGGACTTCCGGAAGTGACATTCACGCACTTCCTGTGGGCTGTTCTAGGCCTGGGAGGTCTCCTCCAGGCCTCCCAGGCCTAGAATGGACTTCCAGAAGCAGTGTACATTCAGCTGGTTCTCCGAACTCAGCAGAATTTAGCTACCGGTTCTGCTGAACCGGTGCAAACCAGCTGAATCCCATCACTGGTGCCAAGTTTATGTGTGCGAAGTTGTATCCAAAGCATGTATTCTGCACACACCTACCAGTTTGATGCATGAATAGCAATAGCACTTAGTCGACTTATATACCTTTTCATAGTTCTGTATGAAATGGCATATTGGCTTGCAAAATACATTGCAGATTAGAGATCTTGGCTTGCAGAGAACAGTGAGCATACTTGAGATTAAAATGGGGTTTGGTTTTGCTCATAGTTCACTACGACAGGATGATTGGCACTGTTCTTATCATGTATAAGAATGCTTCATATGGCAAGGATGTGGCTTAGGCTGGAAATGATACTGTACCTGTCTTTTCTGTCTTCACATAAAAAATATGTGGAGGCTTTAATTAACTAAAGGTAGGATGGATGGCACAGGTCAGTGTTTATGGAGTATCCAATAATGCAATAGCATCTGGAAGATTGTGATGTAAGAGATGTCATTGGTAAACATCATGTGTGAAGCAAAGTGAAAAAGAGGGAAAGGAAGACATGCATGTTTGTGAAACTAAGAGAAAAGGGAAAGATGTAATTGATCTGAATGAAGGCGGTTTGATCTTGGGAAACTTACAAATCTTGTATAAAAATTATATGGATGATATGAATGGAAGTTAAAAAAAATGGGTATTTGAAACAAGGAAAATAGTCATTCTCTCAGTTCTGAAAATGCAAGGGCTTCTAATTTCTGCTGTGTTTATTTGTTTGTATGATGTTAGACACTTTGGTCCCATATACAGCAGAAATTAAAGAATATTTTTAAGAAATAAAGTTTTGTTTGATTTAATGTTACAGGGCAATTCTACAGCAACTGTAGCGGTGGAGCCCGCCGGTCGAGTAACAAAAAATCTGTCCACGGACAATTTAGAGACAAAAAAGAGTCACGCATCCTGTGATTCTCAAGCTAAACTATTAAGGGAAGAAAAACACTACATGTGTCGTATGTATATTTTTATTTTAACAACTCTTTCCTATGATTTGTTATTTGAGACCAAACAACCTATATAATATTTCAGGAGTCTGCAAACCATCAATTCAAATCTCTGACAAGATATTTATAGCCTATATGTTATAGCTTATATGTTATATAGGCTACTGCTATAAGCCTATATGTTATAGGCCAAGGGTCCTCAACCTTGGCAACTTTAAGACTTGTGGACTTCAACTCCCAGAATTCCTCAGCTGGCATAGCA
>JANHFS010005431.1:60024-71405 GCA_032467975.1 Trimeresurus albolabris | reverse complement strand
TCTGGACTAACTGGAGCCTCCGAGTGCTCCTCAAGGGGAGCCCCATGTAGAGAGCGTTACAGTAGTCCAGGCGGGAGGTGACAAGAGCATGGGTAACTGTGCGCAAGGCATCCCGGTCCAGAAAAGGCCGCAACTGGTGTACCAGGCGTACCCGGTAAAACGCCCCCCTGGCCACAGCCGTCAACTGGTCTTCCAGTGTCAGCCGTGGATCTGTGTTAAAAGTTGTTATAGAAAAGGAATAAATTTTACCTGACAAATTGATACTGGCCTGAAAGTGGATTTGAAAATGACAAATTATAAGATTAACACGGGAGAAGGTGTTACACTGGACATTCAAAACAAATTGGCTGATGTCTTAATAATTAAAAGGGATATACAAATAGCAAACCAAGACCTGGATAATTTTATTGGGTTTACAAGAGAGTCATGTTAAAGCTTTGAAGAATGTTGTGATATGGGACAAAGAGAAAATGAAAATAAATCATTATTTGTAGGGTATAAAAATCAAGATTGTTAAAAGTAAAAGGAGAGAATATAAAGTTGATTTGTTTAATCAAGGTTAAAATAGAGATGTTCTTATTTCCAGTAACCTTTAATGGACTTTTCTTGACATTAGGACTGAATTGATGAGGCTTTAAGGATTTGTTTATAGATAAGAGATTGGACATGGGAAGTAGAGACTATGAGAAACTGATAAATTATTAAAATTGTTTATATTGATGGTAAAGGAGGAAGATTTCTTCATATATTTTCTTTACTACATTATTTTGTTTCTATTTTTCTATTTTTTTATCAGTTTATAATGCAGTATAAATTGCATTTAAAGTATTTTCAGTTCTACTGCTGTTCAGATAGGATATATTTCTGGAGACAGCATAAGAAAAATCAACCACATAGAGTACTGGGCAGGAATAACTCCTTTGTGAAGAAAGGTTATGGTGTTTGGAGCTATTTAGCTTTAAAAGAAGTTTTGTAAAGGAGAGAATAGTTTAGAGATATAATCGTCCACGAAGTAAAAATATTGATAGAGACAATTCTTTTTTCTTCTTCAAAGAATTAGCATTGGATCAGCCATTGAAACTAATGAAAATTCTGAACAATAGAACACATTTTACACTTTCTCTACTTTTTACATTATATTACTAGTTAAACTATAGAAATTGCAGCTAGCAGATATTGTGATGTCCATCAATTTATTAAATAGTATTAAAAGATGACTAGAAAAATTCATGGAACACTGTTTTTAATAGTTTAATGGCTGTATGCTGCCTTTTTTTATTGGAGGCATCATGCTTAATGTCAGTGCCAGGGAGAAGCTGAATGAAAGTTACTATTTGTGGGCTTCCTGGATCCATCTTCTCAGCCACTAATGGGAGTATCTTTTAAAGTATCTTTTAAATTTTTTAAAATTTTAATTTCTAGAACCTACTGTACGGACAGAATTAATGGAACAGATACCACCCATTGCCATTTTTCTACAGGAGAGTAGGCCTAACTTCCCTGCAGCATTTTCCGAATACCTTATGCCTATAGTGGTGAGATACCTCACAGATCCAAATAATCAGGTATCGTTTTCTGAATGGAATGTATTGTTCACTCAGTTGTGGTAATTTTTTCTTGTAACATTCAGTTAGATACCTTGATTTAGCTTGGTATGCAGTGTGATTTACATATCCTCCTATGACATAACTATCAAGAGACATTTAGAGACTTTTCTTTCTATTCTTGATTAACCATTCCTTATAATATCTAAATCTGTATGAACTGTGTTTAATCCTAATTATGTTTTATTGGAAGGAACCAACAGCTTCCAAGATAAGATTAAAAACATAAAGCCGGTTCATACTTAAACAATATGAAACCATAAGTGTGACATTAGTAATTTATTTCCAAAAGGCCATCCAGAACAGTTGCATTTTTAAACAGTTGATGGAAGGCCAGTCTAATTTTGGGACCCATCCCCCCTCGTTTTATGAAATGATGATTGCAATAGAGAATCATTGCTTGTGATCTCCGTACTCTTTTACCTCTCCTCTGTGGGACCATTAAAAAATATTGGCAAGAAGGTCTACACTTAAAGAATTGGATGGACAAGGTCTAGAACCGAGGTGTCAAACTGCCGGCCCGCGGGCCGGGTGCGTTACAAGGAAACCGCGCCCACCCCATTGCCGGCAATGGGGGAAAAGTTCCGATACATGGCGCGATTCAAGTGACGTTGCGAGTTTGACATATCTGGTCTAGAGGAAGTAAAGCTATAAGTACCAAACTGTCGAACCATATATGTCTTTATGGTTAAAACAAACACTTAAATTGCGTTCTGAGAATTTTCAGCTTAATATAACCAAATTAGTATGGTTATATTAAGGTTAAATAAAAATCCAGGATATGGATAAAACGTGTGCCCATAAAACCACAATGCAATGCCATGATGCATAATCTTGTGATAAAACAATAGAACTTAAGTGTTCTGTAAGAAAATTCACGTATGTTGGTCACAAGATATTATTCCCTAATATATTATTATTTCTCCTTTGCACGTTGTTAGGTTAGAAAAGCAAGCCAGGATTCACTGCTAATATTACTGGATCAACAACTTATTGCTCAACATGATATTGAAAATAAGGTGTGTCCAATTCTATTGGAACTTTCTGCTCCAGAAAGTGATGATGAATACAAAGTGGAGGCAGTCAATGTACGTAGCATATTTATTGTGATTGTTTTTTTCTGAATTGATATCAATTTTAATATTTATATAATTATGTAAAAACAGTGTTATTAATTAAATTTCACTTTTGTTATTGGCATATTATTCAGCAGTTTTCCAAATATTGATCTCTCTCTATATCATTTGAACAGGAATGTGTTCAATTTATTTTAGTGTCTTACCCTTTCAGCAACGATCTCATTCAAAATTTCATTCAATCAAATGAATAATTTTGTACATCTTTAAAAATTGAATTTTAGAATGGTATCTGTTCTTAAAGCTTGAGATGAAAAGCTAGTATGAGATCAACCAGATATAGTCACTATTTATTTAAAGAAATTGTATTTATATATTGTTCAATTTCAAAACTAACTGATTCCATGATGGTATGCCTTAATATCTGTGTACCTGATAAATTTTATTCTTGAACTGTAATATTGTTCCCAAGCATTTTAATATATTTTTTTAAACGGAATTGCTAAAAATCTAAAGAAAATGATAAAATGAAGAAAAAAAAGGATTTTTTTTTCTCAATAGATAATCTGCAAAATGGCATCTATGGTGAACAAATCTACTCTTGAACGCTTGCTGCTTCCTCGATTCTGTGAGCTTTGCAGTGATGGAAAACTCTTTCAAGTCCGGAAGGTTAACGTTTGTTGATTTTATACTAATTTAGTCATCTGCATTGGAACATACCTAATAAAATTTTGGAATTAAATTAACTTAACTTGTAAGTACTATTGACCCCCCCCCCTCTCCCATTTTTTAAACTTTTTATACAAATGACAAAACAAGTATATCTTGTTTTACATTTTGAACTGCCACTCTCATTAAAATGGCTGTTATGAAGTATAATTGACAACTGACACCCATCTGAAATCAACCATAGTCAATACAAATCAACTGATGCACACTTGAAGGCCATTTAAGCCCTTATTGCTATAAATATTCTAATGGGGCTAACTGAGATTACATGCATACAGGCATGCATACAAGAACTGTCTGATAAAAGCACAGAGGTGATTATATCCAAATAAATGTCATGCACGTGTTGACTTTATGATATAAATCCCATCAATCTGTGTTCCCATTTTGACCTGTGAAGCAAGTAACATAAAACATAGTATTTCCATCATGACATAGTTTCCCACCCACAACTCACTCTTGTGCATGTTTGTGGTGTAGCATTCAGCTTTTGTTTATGAAGGTCTATAATTAAGTTAGTATGTATGTATAAAGAAACACAAAATTAGAGTAACATGTTATCAACAAGCATTATATTTGTTTCTTTTGCTTTAGGTCTGTGCAGCCAGTTTTGGTGATATATGCAGCGCAGTTGGGCAAGAAGCCACAGAAAAGAATTTGGTATGTTAAAATCTGAGAGTCAAGTTAGACATCTTGGAATTGCATGCTGTTTGCAGCCCATGTCATATAAGAATACCAAATTAATGTGTTCTGTGTGCATACAAAGCAGATTCTTCTTCTGAAATGCTTGGATTAATGGAAAAACTTTATTGGAGACTCCTCCTTCCAATAATTGTTGGACCTTAATACATTCAGTACTGTACAAGAACTAGAACTTGTTTGATCTGGCTGAACAAATACTTATTTTCTCCACTATTAAGTAATAATTATTGCTTCCAAAAATGTCTTCATTTTAAAATGTTGTTCTTGAGTTTCAGCCATGGCTGAATCTTTTTGGGTTGGCAAACAAAATTATTGCCAGAAAAAAGAAGTTTCGTTTTGTTGACCCCAACTCTCATTCCTACATTCAGAAAAGAAAAGCGTGACTCCTTTAATTCGGCTTTTCTTAAATTGCTGCAGCTTGCAAAACACTAATAGATTGTATGTTGGCCGCTCTGGTTCACTAAGAAAACTTATTTTTTCCATTCCATCATGATGCTTATAAATTCCACACACACACACCCCTCTTCCTGTTCACATTCTTGCAATTCCCTTGTGTCCGTGATTTATTATTATTTAAAAAGGTAAATGTGGTTTAAAAAACTCTCTAAAACAAATTACAGGCTTACTCTATTGCCTGACTAATCCATGACTATTGACAAAGGAATGAATCCATCTCTCTGACACTTGGAGTATCTTCTGCATAAGATTAAGCAGAGCTGGGTTAAAGGAAACCATTTAAGTGACTTTCGTTCTGGAATGGTATATTGTATTGGGAATTTGAACATGTCCAGGAGAATATTTTGTTGGAAGAATAGCATGCTGGTAGAAAGGAGAAACAAATTCAATAATGTTTTATTTTGATAGAATGTTAAGTATACTTTTCATCTCCCTCACGTTTCATATCACATTACAGGCCATAATCGGATTATAAGACCAAAACTGTACATGGATAACTGGAGATGAGGAAAAAAATATGATTTTAAAGAATTTGTAGTGTCTGTAGGAAGATAATATTAAATTTATGGTTTTGCCCCATATACTTTTTTTCTGTTTCTCACCTCTCAGAAATTCATCAAATGTCAGATTTTTTTTTTCAGGCTAAAACTGCAGTATGTTTGATCTTTAGTCGGGTGTGATGATGGGCTACTATTGATAACTTAATTTTACAATGTTGATCCTTCAATGTTCATATTCCTCTCGTAAGCTTTGCTAAAAGGACATGAATATTTTTAAAGTTTTGCTGTCAGCTTCTCATCAGAGACTCAAATTAGAATGACATTTTCAAGAAACTGAGCTTTCCATTATATACTTAAAACTATGAATTGCATTAATATAGTGTCATTAGCTAAGTAAGACTGAGTTGATCTTGCATGTTTTCATTCATTTGTGATTAAATCATTCGATAAAGCATTTACTCTTTGCTACAAACTACTAGATCAATGATGGTGAACCTTTTAGAGACCGAATGCCCAAACTGCAACCCAAACCCCACTTAGTTATCACCGAGTGCCAGGTGGGTGTGGCCCACTGGGTGGGCGTGGCTGTGGTCATGACATACTGGGTGGGTGTGGCCAAGGTGAGTGTAATCACCTCAATGTTGCTCGTGGGGAGGGATGCCTGTGGGGGCTGGGCAGGGTTGGGGAAAATCCAGGGGGTTTCTGGCAGGTGGGGCAGTGGGCAGGAGGCTTGTCCTGTGGGGTGAGGCAAGGCAGGGCGGGGGAGCCATTGTCACAGGGCAAGGTGAGGCAGGAGCCAGGGCAGCTGCTGCCTGACACCATCGGCCCCTGCACACAGAGGCCAGCGAGCTCATGGGTGCTGGGATGCATCCAGCCCCGTGGGACCTTGGCGACTTAGCGGGCGGCTGGTTGAAGAAGGACAGTTGCCATCTCTGGGGCATGGCGCACATGCCCACAGAGAGGGCTCTGAGTGCCGCCTCTGTCACGCGTGCCATAGGTTCGCCACCACTGTAGTAGATGAATGTTTGTTTTGCCTATTAATCTGATAAGTATTTGTAAGTAAACATTTTCCAAGCAGACTAGATAATGTATACAAGCAAATCAATTGTTCTGCTGTGTCTTTATTTTGGCAGATTCCAAAGTTTTTTGAGCTCTGCTCTGATAACATTTGGGGTATGAGGAAAGCTTGTGCTGAATGTTTTATGGCTGTCTCCTGTACTGTTTCTCCTGAGGTTCGGAGGACCAAACTGTCTCCCCTCTTCATCGGTCTCATCAGTGATCCTTGTAGATGGGTAAATGGAGTCTGGATTTGTTCATCTTAAATTGCAGTGATTCCTTAAAAGCAGAAAATCTTTGATAAAAGCAAATGAATATGTTGAAAAATACCATGCATGATCATGGTTTGATTTAATAGCAACATTGTTAGCTTCTATCAGCATCTCCTATATCTCTAAAATAAATTAAATTCAAAAGTAGTTTCCACATATTAAAACTCAAAGGGAATACTGTTTGTGCAAATAAATATTTTGTGTTCGGTTTTGTATGGAGTTTAAACAGTGGAGCTTGAATCAATTATTCATTGTAAGCAATATCGCAGATTTAGGGACATATTCTGATCTTTTTGATTATGTTATCACTCATTTTTCCCCTTAGTCATTAATAAATGTGCAAAAATACAGTAGAACTCAGTGCTGCTGAAGTATCCTGCAGTTACAGATAGTACTGATGTTTCCGTTGATGTTAGACAAAATTAATTCCAATCAAAGCTGCCTATTAATAAAAGCTAGATTTTTTGCAACTGTTATTTTTGGTCATGGCCTGTAGCCTTAAAAATAAAATATACACGTTTGAAACAATTACACTGTTCTCACTAATATTGATTGATTATGTACCGTCAAGTTGATGCCAGCTCTTAGCAACCCTAAAATGGATTTTCTCCTGGAGGGTCTGTCCCCAAAACTGGTCCTTTGAGTTTTCCATTGGTGCCTTCACGGCCGTAGTTGAGCCCATGTTGCTGCTGGTTGTCTGGTTCTTCTTTTTTCTTTTAACACACGAATACAGTGAAATTATAATATTTCTTCTTTTGTAGAAACTGAGTATCTGTTCCCTAGAGTTTATGGATTTTGTAACAAGACCAAATAAGTGGCATTAAAGGTGCCAATCTGAATTGATGGTTTCACTTTTGAATTATATTAAACATGTAATTCATGAACATTTAACTTTAATAGGAAAGAGTACCAAAGCCATCGTATTCTCTTATATTTCCAATATTCTAGGTTCGTCAAGCTGCTTTCCAATCACTTGGTCCTTTTATTTCTACTTTTGCAAACCCTTCCAGTGCTGGTCTTTATATTCGAGAGGATGGGACGCTCAGCATCCGGCCTTGTACTCCATGCCCAGATCACAGTGCAAATTTAAAGCCATTTAGGTATAGTGATTTGGCATTAATGGTAACTGGGTAGCTTGAAACTAGAACTCTGTTTTTGATTCAGTTGAGAAACCATTAATGGAGTTGTTGTATTTCTCAGGATGAAGGATTCTAATTTTGATAGCTCAAAATGCAATATTCATTTCAAAAAGGATTTTATGTAATAAAATATTATTTCTACCAGCTTTATAATTATAATAGTCTTTAAAGTGTGCAGTGATTTAATATAACTAGTGATGCAACTATATATTTCAAAATCCATATTTAATATTATAAAATGAAGTGAGCTTGTAATGGTGGATAGGCTGTTACCTTGTCTTAATGAGTGTATTAAATACGAGCGAGTATCTTATGTGCTGTTTTTTCAGAAGTTGTTTAGCATTGAATTGAAAGGGGTATTTAATCATAACTTTGAAAACCAGATTTTAAAATATGAGACAACAGAAAGAGCTCTTCTTTAAAAAATAACAGTAAGTGTAATATTAGAAAGGTAAATGTCTGAATGCCCCGTAAAGAAATGGGAAATTTACTTTATTCTGTCTCATATTTGCTTGGATACAAAAAAATTATTGTTTTTTTATTTCTCCAATTGTTTTATCTCTTTATGACTTACATAGACTAGCAGGGTTGAAAACATGGTGGAAATAAACTGCATATATCAGATTAGGGATAAAGTAGTGATCATAAGTCTTTCTAAGAGACACTTTTTACAGCAAGACAGTTTCAAACAAATTACCTCATTGATGCAAAATCTGAAAAGAAATACTTCAAAGTTTAATCCAGAATTTCAGAAGTCATTGGACTTTTGTTTTATCGCTTTCCTTCTCTTCTGAATGTGAGAAGGAGCCCCAGTGGTGCGATAAAGCTTTTATTTGATCTTGGGGTCTCCTTGATCAGACAAATTAGAATTCAGTGTCAGTTTATTGACCTCACAGCAAATATGATCTGGAGGGCCAGGTAATTAGTAAATAACTGAATTTACTTAAACAAGTTAAGTTTGTCTAATCTTATGAAGCACCAGTGTTTTCAGAAGCAGGATTAATTTTGAGAGAAAAGCCAAGACTGTCATAGTTGAAACTGTATTTAAACCACTACATTTCAGGTGAGTTCAATTTATGTTGGTTTTATGCTTTCACTGTTGTTTTAACAGTATTTTTCTTCTCAGATCAGAGGACTCAATGGAAAATAAATTGGAATCTTTGGCAGTGGAATCTTCTTTTACCCCTGTGGTTTGTTCTGGAATTTCACACTTGGATGCACAGAATCAATGTTCAGCCATACAAATCAATTTTGGAATAGATCAGACTATATTACCTCAGGGAGATGAGACTTTTTTAACTAATGATATTAAAAACTGTCAAACCAACAAATATCAGGAAATTAGCTCAAGAATCCAGTCTGGACAGGATGTGTTTAATACTTTCTTATACTGGCGACCGCCTCTTCCTGATATAAGCCAGGATATCGAGCTTCTTCAGGGAAAGACTGAGAGACATGAGGGCACCTCGATATCAGAGGTACTTTATAATAACTGTGTTGCCAGCAGTGAAATTAAAAAAGTTCTGCAAAGTTTACAGGAGCACATGGATGACCCAGATGTTCAAGGTACGTTTTACTACCATCCATCCTGGTGTTGTCTTGAAATTTCTGGTCTGGTTGCCATGGTCTTCCCCAGTGCCACTTTATAAAGGCATTTTCAGAGCTCTGTATAGTTTTCCTGACACTCATAAAAACTTCCATTCTGAGTCATCAAAGAGGGAACTGTCAGGACAGTGTCAGAAGGCATGGCTAAATTTTTGGCATCTGGTGGAGAACATCTTTCCCTATTCAGGCTTTGCTCTGTCTTCTAGTTGAGAATAGCTTTTTTTTTTTCCTTCTTCAGCTGGTCTGAGAGAGAAGATTCTGCATCTTGTTCTTTTTTTCCCAAAGAAGTGTAAGAAACAGGATGGAGCACAGTAAGGTGAACCCATTTGTGAATCACAATTTAAACTCATCAAGACTAATATTTCTCCGTAACACATTTCTGCCTGGCTTGCACTTCTTCCCGCCATTATTCACCTGGGCAGATAGCTTGTTCTCCAAAGGACTTGTTTGCAGGCTCTCAGGGAATTTTGACCATGAGAGAAACCATAAATTAAAGTAATTTAAAATATAGAAATAGCATCAAAAACGCTTTTTATGCTTGTTATAGTGTCATGAAACTCAGATCCCTCTAGTGGACTTATACTTGTATGTACATTTCTTATATTTTCATGCCCTGGTACACTCTAACTGGGAGATATGCAGAGATTGGGAAGGACAGGAGCATTTCATAGGTGATACTTGCATGCACAAACTGGGGATGTTCCAACAATGATGTGTGTGTCCTTTTATCCTTTTTTAGCGTCCATCACATATTTTTTTCTATGTCACCTCAGCCTTTCATTGGCATATTAGTTTGCTGGGTCAAATATGGCTTGCTACATGGCAGTGAACTATTAATTTTGATACCTCCAATTGCTGTTCTGTGGTTCTTGTCTGAGCTTGGTAAATTATTTCCTTGTGACTTCTTATTCCTAGTATTTGCTGCCCAGATATGGTGGGTTCCTTGCTTTTTACCATCTTCTGAATGCCCACATTTTTTTCTTGAGTTTATAATTCTATGCATGTGTTTCTCCCAATATTTTATTTTCCCAGGGGACATCAAAAAAAGAATAAGCAAAACCCATTTAGCATGAGTCTCCAAACAGTATTCACTTCTACAGGAGAATTGGGCTTGTATTTCAACTACTGTATGGATTCAACTATTGATGAACTGGCAGATGCTCTCATATTTAAGACAGTGGTCCAGAAAGAGGATAGTGAGAATCTGGCAGAGGGCAGAGAATAGTTGAAAACAGTCCTAATTGTTGGGTGAAAAGAGTCCTGATTGTCTCTATAGCCCTTATAAAGTAGGACTTGTGACTATGCTCAGATGTTAGGCAGCTAAAGGATAATTTGGCTAAATTTGCTAAATAGTGGAGTTGATTGTTTGTACCATCTAAACAGTTGTGCAAATTGAGGCAGCACTTGACAAAACTAGATTTTACAACCATTTTTGCAGTGGTTGTAAAGCAAATCACTGCAGTTGTTAAATCCATGACTATTAAATAATCCATTCATATGAATGGGTATTTTGGCTGAAAACTGGCAAAAAGTGTCACAAATAATGGTCACAAGACTATGGGATGTTGCATCAGATCATAAATGTGAGCCAGTTGTCAAATGCTTAAATACAGTCATGTGACTGGCATGGGGGAGGCAGTTGTAACTTCAAGGTCTGGTCATAAGTACTAATTTGCAAATGTGTTATAATTTGGAACTGTTGTTAAATGACTGGTCATAAGCCAAGGACCACAGATAGTCCCATTCTTCCCAGACATAATCAGCTACTCTGTCTTACCAATTTCTTACCAATTTCCCAGTCTTCAGATACTATTTAACCATTTAAGACATTTATATGGTTGTCCATCTGTCAAATGCATTCAAACAAAGATAAACAAAGATAAAAGCAAAAAGAAATCCATAGTCCACCAAAGAAAAAAACTGGTTAAGGCCTTGAAAAAAAATCAATACAAGCGTAATGAATATCTCCCACAGCCATTTTGGAGTTCCATTAATACTCTAACTCCATAACGTGGAATAATAATCAAATCTTCATGACTTTTCAGAAGGCCAACAGGATTGGAACTGTCATCTTTGAAGGGGGCTGATCCACATGACAAAGAAATCATACTTCCGAGGACCTATCAGGTCCACACATTCGTTGATGGGATCCATAGCATCCCCATTCTTGTTGTTGTTGTTAATTGCGCAGTCGTGTCCGACCCATCGCGACCCCATGGACAACGTTCCTCCAGGCCTTCCT
>JANHFS010005430.1:47080-61912 GCA_032467975.1 Trimeresurus albolabris | reverse complement strand
AACAAAGTCATTACCAAAAGCCAACATGGGTTTGTCAAAAACAGATCATGCCAGACAAATCTTATTGCATTCTTTGATCAAGTGACAAAATTAGTGCAGCAGAGGAACACTGTGGATATAATTTACTTGGGCTTCAGTAAGGCATTGGATAAAGTAGACCACAACCTACCACTTGATAAATAGAAAAATGTGGGTCAGACAGCATCACCACCAGATGGATTTGTAACTAGCTGACCGGCCATACTCAGTGTGTCGTCCTCAGTGGATCTGCATCTACATGGAGGGAAGTGTGTAATGGAGTGCCCCAGGGCTTTGTTCTGGGCCCAATGCTCTTTAACATCTTCATCAATGATTTGGATGAGGGGATAGATGGGAATTCATCAAATTTGCCGATGACACCAAGCTGACAGGAATAGCCAACACTCCAGAAGATAGACTTAAGATACAGAAGGATGTTGACAGACTTGAACATTGGGTGCTATCTAATAAAATGAAATTCAGTGGAGGCTTCCGGTTCCGAATTGCAGCACTGGCAGACGTGCGGGGCGATCACTCCCAAAGCCATCTGGTTTTCTCCCGCCGGGGACCCTGAAAGGAGTCGAAAGTCGCCTTGAAGGGGCAACAACCATGAAGAGGACCTCCCAGAGTATAAGTTACTCAAAAATTGAAGCAAGTGAAAAAGAGAGACCATCAGATCTACCTCTGGATGAGCTTCCTGGCCGTCTGCAGGTGCTCCCAGTTCCGATCACCCATCCACACTTCAATCTGATGCTGAGCCCCTTCTAAGTGGCACTGCCCACCTCAAATGCCACCTTGACCACCAGCAACTCCTTATCCCAGAGTGTGTAGTTTCACTTGGCAGGGTTGAACTTGCATGAGTAGTAAGCACAAGGGAAAAGCTGCTTTGAGTTCAAGAGGGCCTGTAGGAACACCACCCCTACTGCAACATCCGACGCGTTCGTCTCCACCATGAATGGCCCCAACAAGTCGGGATGGTGAAGAATGAGGTCCGTAGAAAAAGCCTTCTTCAGAAACTTGAAGGCATGCTGCTCAATCGACCCTCCCATGTGAACAGCACTCCTTTCTGCAGCAACCAAGTCATCACAGCAAACCGGGAAATAAATGTCCAATAATAATTTGTAAACCCCAGGAGTCTCTGGGTGTCCTTCACTCAGAACAGAGGCTGCCAAGACTGCAGGGCCTCAATCTTTTTTGGGTCCATGGCAATGCCCTTAGGTGAAATCCAGTGGCCCAAAAAGTCAATGGTGGTTTGTGCAAAATGGCACTTCTTGCACTTTGCAAAGAGATGGTTTTCTCGCTAGCACTGGAATACCGTTCACACATGGAACCAGTGTTCTTTGGCTGACAACTAGTACCCAGGATGTCATCTAAGTAGATTACCACAAAGGTGTCCAAGAGATCCCAAAACATGTCATGCATGAAATGCATGAACACGGCAGGGACATTGGTGAGTCCAAACGGCATTACTGTGTATTCAAAATGTCCATACCAGGTACAGAAACCAGCTTCTACTCATCCCCTTTGCAGATTCTCACCAAATTTTAAGCCCCTCGCAAGTCCAACTTTGTGAAGATCCATGCCTGCCTTAACCGCTCCATGAGTTCTGAAATTAGCAAGAGCAGGTACCGGTTCTTCGTGGTAATGCCGTTGAGTTTACAGTAATCACAACAAAGTCTCAGTTCCTCTGACTTTTTCTTTACAAAGAGGAGCAGAGTTACCAAAGGGGACATCAATGGATGGATGAAGCCCTTCCACAAGTTCTTCTCAATAGAGTCTTTGAGGGCCTTGAGCTCAGGCTCAGACAAGAAATAAAGCTTGGCGTTCGGAACCAGGTTGATAGGACAATCGTAGGGCTGATGTGGTGGGAGCTGCTAGGCCTCTTTCTCCCCAAACACGTCAGCAAAATCTGCGATTTCTAAGGGAAGATCCAAAGACAAAGTGGGTGATTTCTCCGCCGCACATATGTGAAGCCAATGAGAATGATACTTAGGATTATTCAGCTAAATGACCCCATCCAACCACACGATTTGTGGGTAATGTGCTTGGAGCCATTCCAGTCCCAGCAGTATTGAAAAATGTGGAGCAGCTGCCACATAGAACTCCAAACGCTCCATATAGTTTCCCATCCGCATCTGCAGAGGCTTGGTAGATGTGGCTACAGGATCCACCTGAAGTGGATGGCTGTCAATGGTTTCCACCAAAATAGGCAGGGCTACCTTATGCTGTGGCACCGTCCACTTTGTGACAAAAGTGGTACTCATGAAGTTTGTGGTCATTGCCAAGGACACCATGGCTTGCATGAGAACTTTCTCACCTCCAGTCAGAGTTAACGTCATGGCCACCATCAAATGTTGAGTTGGTGTAATCAGCGGCATTAACACCTGGTCTGATCTGGTGAGCCATTTAAATTGGGCAGGGGAAGTTTCCTTCCTTTGCTAGTGTTTTCTTTGTGGGATACTTGGCGGCTAAGTGACTGGGGCCTCCACAATACAGGCACAAGCCTACTCTGCACCTCCGATCCTTTTCTGCCTTTGTAAGCTGCATCCAGGTCCCTCCCATTTGCATGGGTTCCTCGGGGTTTGAGGATCCTTGCAAAACTCTGTGCGTATTGAAGTGACCACCCCTCATAGCCACACCCTTTGCTGCTGGAGTTGACCATCTATGCATAAGCACAGATGCATTAAGGCTTGCACAGTGCTAGGACAGTCCGTCGGGGCCAACTCATCCAAAATCTCAGAGGACAAGCCCTCCTGGAATTGGTCCATTAGGGCCTCCTCACAATCCTGACTGATAAGCCAGAAGTCAGAGATGTATTTGCTTACTGGGTGACGCCCCTGCTTCAACTCCTGCAGCTGCCAATTAGCTGTTTGCACCTTGACAGGGTCTTCTAACATGGCCTTCATTTGGAGGCAAAAACCAGCATAGTCATCCAACAACTGACTGGGCTGCATAAGGAGCCGGGTCGCTCACCAGGCTGTTGGTCCCGTCAAGAGACTCATAATGAACCCCACCTTCTCAGTTTGAAAATCATCAAGTCTCAGGCTCATGAATGACTGACATTGTCCAAAAAGACCTGGGAATTGGGCACAGTTCCCATCAAACTTATCTGGGATAGCAACTGGGCACTTGACGGCAGGCTCATGAATGTTCAGATGCCTGCAATTGCACCAACTGGTTGGAAAGGAGAGTTATTTGCTGGACCAACTGGGCATTGTCAGCTTGCAATTGCTCCACAATGTCCAACAAACAGGGCTTTCCTTCTGAAGAAAATGGGCTGGGAAGAAACTGTGATGCCCCATTTACTCACACACAGACAAAAGTGTGGTTTTGAAGGGTTTATTACTATTCCCCAGAAATTCCCTTCACCCAGCCTCAGAATTGTCCCAAATAAATCCAGCCACAAGCAGGCCAGGGTTAATCCACCAAGCAACAGCCAATAGTCTATAAAACAAATGGAAAGTTGCTCCAACAAATGTCCACCAACCAAACTTAATTCCACCAGGCTGAACTGAAATACGTCCACAAGAGCTCACTAGGCAAGAGAGGTTCAGAGTCTCCAAGGCACAAAGTCAAGCTGGAAGCACAAGGAACACACAGCCATAAACCAAACATGTTCCCAACAATGCTTCCCTCTGCCTGCCATGATAAATAGCTTTCTGGTATAGCCCATCAAGATGGGTGGAGTCTTCTCCTGAGTAATGTGGCAGATCTCCGCTGCTCCTGTCTCTGCGTGCTCTCGGATCTACCACAGAAGGTAACTCCTCTTCCTCATCTTCACTGACCATTTGCCCCTGCAAGCTGTCCTCAGCTGAAACCTCCTGTAAATCTCTTTCAGCTGACCGTTCAGGGTCATTAATAAACCCAGTCCCTGATGTGCCAGGAATGAACTCATCCTCCCTTGAGCCGGCCTCTGAGGAAGAGTCAGTGGAATTGTCCAAGGGAGATAGCACATAAGTATTGCCAAGTGCCTGAATTTTGGTCACATGACTACAGGGGCACTGCAACAATCAGAACTTCAGGCAGAAGTCACGAGTCCCTTTCTTCAGTGCCATTGTAATTTTAACAGTCCTCAAACAAATGGTTGTAATCTGAGGATTACTGGTATATATGCTGTGAGATAATTTTCTTTGAATCAAATGTAATTATATACAGCAGCAGTCCCCAACCTTTGTGGCTGGATGGCCCAGCTTGGGTGAGGAAAGGGGAACCAGGCGAGTTAGGCTGGCAAGCTTTTGCAAAGGGATGGAAGGCCTGAAGCAGCATAAGATTGCTCTCCCAACGCCTTTCATCCGTTTGCAAAAGCTTTTGGCATGGAGAAGAGAAATCTTTGGGGGTGCAGTCTTGTGCTCCTTCAGACTCACTGAGGTTTCCCGACATTCCAAAAGTGGATTGGGTGTCCTGCGTAGGTAGCCTCAATGAATCAATAAAACTGAGTAGGGCACGTTTGTCCCACTCAGCCTCTGCTCTCTTGGGAGCAGGAGACTTGGCAGCCCAGCTTGGGGGGAGAGGGGAACCAGGCCACATGAATGGTGAGCTGGTGCATGCGTGCACAGCCCCACTCACACAAGAGAAAAGAAGCCTTTGGAGCGCTGCTCATGCAAATGGAGCTGCGCACGCACACTGGCCCACCTCTTGCGCAGCCCTATTTTGAATAGGCTTCAGCCCAGTAGTGGGCTGCGGCCCGGGGGTTGGAGATTCCTGATATACAGTATCCAGGACAGATTTACATTAATTTTACAATGTATAGTTTGCTGTTTTTATCTTTTTCAGAATCACAGATGGTGTTGTGGAACCTTTAAAAATAGATCTTACTGAGTTGGATCAATTGATCAAAGATGAAGAAGACAAGATTTATACTAAGAGAGCTAATGTTTTAAGAAACAATGAAAAAATTCAGAAGCTGGTTCATATTATCAACTCAAGAAGGTGAATAGTGGAAGACTGGAACTATTACATTGTTTACAAATAAAATTACAATACAATGGCTTATACAATTTCAAGTTAATTTATTTGAACAATTGTGAATGGTTTTCTTGGAAAATACTGGTTGTAGTTTTTTAAAAATGCAAAATATTCACTGTATTTAATGTATTGTTTGGTTTTGCTCTTTTAATATTAGTATCCCTAATTTGTGGCTTTCTGTTCTGTAAGACAGAGTATGGAATTTGAGAGAGTTGCAATTGTGATTATCTTAGAATCCCTAGGTAAATCCCATAGGAAAATTTGTATTGGAATTCTTGCAGGTCAGGGAAAAATACTGTATACCTTTGTTTACTTTTGTGATATTGTAAGGCAGAGGTCCCCAACCTTTTGGGTACCAAGGACTAGTGCCATGGAGAAATATCTTTTCAACAGACCAGAGTTTTGCGTATTACCTGCATCCCATGAATGGGTCTTCGCTTGTTTGTGTGGATCAGTTGCTGGCTTCCTGCAGACCGGGGGTTGGGGACCCCTGTTGTAAGGAACAAAAAATAAGAAGTTGACCCATAAGAAAATTTGTAATGAAATTCTTACAGATCAAGATAAAAATGCATTTTTCTTTGTTTATTTAAGACATCCATTAACATAGAGAAAATAAGATTTGATCTGAACATATTGGTTACATTTATACAGTAATATACATTTGCAGTGTACACATATCCTACTTCTCTCTCTGTCTCTGTCTCTGTCTCTCTCTCTCTCTCTCCCTCTCTCTCTCATGCTGAGATTACATCATTCTGAAAGAATTAGGGTATGAAAGTTGCATACATTTATGCTTGGGATTGTGGATTTTGCTGTTCCTATATAGTTTTAAAATGTCTTTGCTTTTTTTGGGGGGGGGAGATTCACAAATATTGGAAGACTTGCTGGGCAACCAAATTATATGGGTTTTGGACCCTGACTTCCTCTAATGCCATTTGGGGAGGAATGTGTATGAACAAATCTTTAAAAAAAAATACAGCACCTCAGTCTAGCATGATAATAAACTTTGTCCTGAGAATTGTTTTTCTAAGATTCTTATGCTTTTGAAGTCCTGTAAGTGTATAAATATTTAAAAATAGCACAACTCAAAAGTGTAGATTTCCCTTTCCATAACTCAATTTCACACTTGAAAGATCCCTGAGACCAACTATCTTGAAGCTAGTTTGACTTCTGTCTGGCTGTCTTCTGTCTGTCTGTCTGATGAACTGATGAATATAAATATAATCTGACTTTTTTTAAACTATACCATTTGTTAATGAATTGATTTAAGAAAATTCACTTTTCTATTTGGAAATCTATCATTTCTTTGCTAGTGAAGTAATATTTTTCATGGGTTAGGTATACGTTACTAAATGTGGAGCAGAAAGGTAATTTAATATGTGCATATTGAAAGAGAGGGTTGATTAATAAATATAGAAGACTGTCTTAATGGTTTGGGAAAATATGCTTGTTACCATATTTAAATTGCTACAATACATTGTACTACATTTTATCCATATGATTCTCTAAATTTTTATTGGAAATGAATTTTATAACTGAAATAATATGATTGCAAAAGCAGTTTCTTGAATTAAACATTTATTTTTTGAGTGTAATCTCTATTTTATGTTATATTAATTGAATTGTCCTTAATTAAGATGCATTCTAAATTTCCAACTATATTTGTTTGAGCATATATTTCAAGTTAAATATTATCAAAGTAGAATACATGTTCATTTTCCTTAAACTATAAATGTGTAGTTTAGAAAAGGGATAGTAAAAAAAATGAATCAAATATATTATCATAGATGTTTTTATGCTAAATTCTTTATGAGCTACATATAACTGAAGCTTAATATAATATCTGACATTTCCTTTTATATTCTGCATAGATCTCTTTGTAGGATTATATATTGCATTGTTGGAAGAGTCCAATTTTATCTGTCAGTAAAAATGTACAACATAAAATATAATTTGTATTTTAGTTTTGTTTCTATAAAATCATTAAATTATCTATTTTTGTATGAATAGTTTGTTTTGGGAGGAAATGTTTTATATAAACAACTAATATTAAAACTTATTGCATCTTTGCATTTACTGTGAATCTGAATTTGGGAGGAATCAAAGTCCTATCATTTATATTTCAGTAGAGCAAATGTATAAATAATGGCAAAAATACAGAGTAAAAGAAATTTGTGTATACTTGTGTCTGTGTAACTATATTACAATTTACATATCAATCCTTTTACTACTCTTATCACATTCTAATTCATGTTACAGTGAGGGGAAAAAAGTATTTAATCCCCTGCTGATTTTGTACATTTGCCCACTGACACAGAAATGATCAGTCTATAATTTTAATGGTAGGTTTATTTTAACAGTGAGAGATAGAATGACAACAAAAAAATCTAGAAAAATGCATTTCACAAAAGTTATAAATTGATTTGCATTTTAATGAGTGAAATAAGTATTTGACCCCTTCGTAAAACATGACTTAGTACTTGTTGGCAAAACTCTTGTAGGCAATCACAGAGGTCAGACGTTTCTTGTAGTTGGCCACCAGGTTTGCACACATCTGAGGAGGGATTTTGTCTCACGCCTCTTTGCAGATCCTCTCCAAGTCATTAAGGTTTCAAGGCTGGCATTTGGCAGCTCAAACTTTCAGCTCCCTTCACAGATTTTCCATGGGATTAAGGTCTAGAGCATGGGTCGGCAACCCGTGGCTCTGGAGCCACATGCGGCTCTGCCAGCCTTCTCCTGAGGCTCCCAGTCCTCCTCTGCCATTTGCAGAGAGAGAGACAGATAGAGAGGCACTTGCGCTTCCCTTCTCTCTCTCTCTCTCTCTCTCTCTCTCTCTCTCTCTCTCTCATGCGAACATGCCCCCTCGCGAGGCTCCTGATTGGCCCTGCACCCGGGCATCTGGCCCCCTGGGAGAAGCGCAGCCAGGAAGTCCCTTTCTTTGGCTGGCCCCATCCAAGGTGTATGTGGCCAGGGAGCAGTGCAGGGTAGCCCTGGGATCCCCCCTGGGAGCAGCCCGTCGGAGCCTCCACTGTGCGGGCCAGCCCTCCCGCAAGCTGCGGCCCCAGGAAAGGGGTCTGCCCCATTTAGGGTCAGGGGCTCCCTTTGGAGTTGCCTCCAAAATCCCGCGCTTCCCCTGAAGCCCACCGGGAGATGGGAGGGGAGGCGGCAGCAGCTGCTCTCTCAAGGGACCTCTCACCAGCCTGGTGGATCTGCTGGGGGACCCCCACCCAGGAAAGGGAAGTAGGCAATGAGTGCCGGATCCCCCGCGGAGGAAGCTTGTTCTGTCCTTTTGGGCGCTGTTTCTGAAAAGGGGACCCAATTGGAGCGGGAGAACCCCTCCCCAGCCCATCCCCACCACACCTGCTGGGGTCCTGCGGCTTCCCAGGGAGCATGGCTCAGGGCTGAGGGGGGGAGGAAGCTGGGCGCTGTAGGAGCTCCAGAGCCGGAGGGAAGAAGGGCCACCTGGAAGGATCAGCGCATATTGGGGGGGTCCTCTCCTTGGGACAGGGGGTCCTGGGAGCCTGGGTCCCCCCACAGCCCGATGCTGGGCTTCCCCCCTGAGTATCCTGCAGGTTGTTTTGCAGGGGAGCTGCAGGGGGGGCCCAGATCGGCAGGGCAGGGAATTGGGTCTTCTGTAAGACCCCAGGGTGTCTCTTCCTGATTCTGCTCAGCTCGGGGTCTTTGCTCCGAAGGGAGCCCGGCTGAGCGCTTTGAGGGGGGCTGGATGTGCTGCTCACTGGTCAGAGCTGGAGGGTCGACCCCTGCCCCGGCAAGGGGGTCCACAGAGCCCAGCCATGTCCTGGGATGGAGCCCCCAACTCAACCAGGAAGAAAGAGCAAGAAAAGAGTGTTGGGTTCTGCTTCCTCCCCCCTCAGGGAATTTGGATTGTGGCAGATGTGAACTGGCCTCAGGGGAGCAATGGACACCAAGACAGATCCCCCCCCCGAGTTATCCCAGAAAAGAGAGAGGGAGAGGAAAAAGAGAAAGAGGAGGAGAGGAAAGAGAGAGAGAAAAAGACAGAGAGAGGGAGAGGAAAGAGAGAGAGAGAGGGAAAGGAAAGAGAAAGGGAGAGGGAGAGGAAAGAGAGAGAGAGAGAAATATGAATATATGTTGTCTTTACTGGACTTTTAGTAAAGAACGTTTAATGAAATATTTTGATTTTTTTAAATTAAGAGATGAGGTGAGGATAATTGTGCTGTATTTAAAGATGGTAGATAAGCTACTAAAATTGTTTGCACTTGTTGGGATCAAGGAGAAAGGGTCCCCCCCTTTCTCTAGCATAAAAATTGGTTTTCTTTGTAGCAGTTCATTGATTCTATAAATGCAACACACTATAGTTTTTTTTATACATAGCATAAAGGTAAAAAAGGATATATGCAGTGTTATCTTCATTTTAGATGTCAAAAGGGTTTTGTGGCTCCTGATATTTTTTTTTCTGTGAGAAACGGGTCCAAGTGGCTCTTTGAGTGTTTAAGGTTGCCGACTCCTGGACTAGGGGGTTGAGCATTATGTTAGAAAGCCCGCTAAACCATTCTATTGGGAAACGTAGTTGATTGCATAGTACTGGGATGGGAAGTTTAACTTTGTAATAATGTAACTTTTTGGAGGGCACTTTAGTCTTGGTTTCACTTTTGACTGTGCCAATACTTTGTAGCCAATAAACATGTTCTTAGAGGAAAACTCAAGCCTCGGAGTTCTGCTTAAGTTGGTCTCATCTATCGGAACCATGACACAAGGCTTGTAAAATCCGATGCCTGTCCCTTCCCTTTCCATCAGTAGTGAAATTAGATGACCTGGAGTGAGATCAGCTACTTGGCCACTTCAGGCCAATACTTCTGCCTTTCTGATTCCCAGATCACCTGCTTCTTCACCACCATTCTCTATGTCTCTTCTCTGAAAGAATAGAGCTCAGCCTGGTATATTATATTCCAGACACAGTGGTGTGTAAGTGCAAAGTGGAATGGACTTCTATGTGTTCTTGCACACAGTAAGTATTGAAAGGACCAGAGCAGAGCATTGCACCTCTATAGAGACTTCTGAGGCACTGACACACTGGGAAGAGGAAACATGGATTTGCCTAATTGTGAAAGTGCGCATGAGTACAATACTTGACCTGCTTTCTCCTTTTATTTTATCATGAGCTCATGTGTTTGTTTGGGCACAATATTATGTCTGTGTATGACTCAAATCTCTTCATGATTCTGTTATTTCCCAGTGCTTAGTTTTTATTTATCAAGAGAAAGGATGCAAATATTCACAATCAGATCCTGTCCCATTCCAAGATTACTATCATGATAGTTGGATATTTTCCTGCCAATTGGTGACATTTAGCAAAGATTCCAAAGCTAAAGCAATCAATCAGACACTTTCCTTCACATAGCTGATGGATGTCTAATCAGATCACCATCATTTGCATGTGAGTTAGAAGAAATGCAGTGTAGCCAAGAAAAGGATTGGCAATCTTGGTACTTAAAAATTATATCATTTAAAATTTCTCCTGACTAAATGGATGGATCATGAACCAGTTTGGTACAGTGATTAAGATATCAGGCTAGAAAGTGGGAGACAGTGAATTCAAGTCCTCCTTATGCACGAAGCCAGCTGGATGACCTTGGGGCAGTCTTTCTTTCTCAGCCCTAGGACAAAGGCAAATTACTTTTGGAAAAATCTTGCCAAGAAAATTGCAGGGATTTGTCCAAGCAGTTGCCAGGAGTCAATGTGTACTGACTTGAAGGTATCAAAAAAGTGTGTATGTATCTGTGTGTATAGGTTTGATAAAATTCATCTTCTCAAATTAAAGTGCCAGATTACATATTAAAAACATAAAAAATAAGTGTGCTCCTCCAAGGAGGGAATCCCAGTCTATGTTTGATTAGGTTATTGAGGCATGTTTACAAGCTAAACTTCCAGGAATAATCGGGGTGTTGAAGGAAAAGTTTTCATCAGGGTCCAGTCCTGGCGACTGCTTTAGAAAGAAGGTTGTAGTTTATTGAAGAGGAGAGTCAGACAGAAAAATGGCTCTGGAAGAAAAGAGAGAGCACACGTAGTAAGGAGTGGGTTTTTATACCTTCTTGGGTTTTTGTTTGGAGTTGTTCCTGTGTTATAAACTTTGACCTGAGTTTGAGTGTGCCTTTCTGGTATTCTGATGGTGGTGCGTTAATCCTATTATGTCCTGTCTTAGAGTTTGGGTGGGGTATGTAGATTTTAAGGGTCTTTGTCTTCCTGATCTCTTCAGCTTCTAGGGCTCCAACCTTCCTGAATGGATTATTACATCTGCATTTCTAAAAGCCAGTTTCTGCTGAGTTGTCTGGCTGGGTGTGTGTGTGGAGAAGTTTCTGCCTTTTTAAAGATCTTCTCCATTATTCCTTTGGGAAAATATATTCAGCCTTTTTAATATTCCCCAAAATATTTCTTTTCTCTGGATTGTTCCCACAGGGGCCAGTGAACTGGTTGTGTGCTTTTTCTCATCCTTGAAGCCACCTGTGCCTCCAATAAAAATTCTGAATCAAGAAAGACCCCCAAATTACATTGGGGTGCAACCTATCCAGAACAAGGCATTTACCCTCTTTCCAGATAGGCCCTTATTCCCAGCACTTCCTCTGGGTAGGAGATCCAATAGTAGTTAATTGGCCTTATCCAAACCATTGTTGCCTCCAAGCCTGTTCCACAAAACAGTTTCCACCTCCCAGCCTCCCCCTCCCCCGTAACCAGGCCCTTGAAAGCAGGTGGTGATTTCCTTTATTTTGGGCAGACATGAAAACAAAGTTTCAACCAGGGAATTTTTGTGAACTCAAAGATGAGTGGCTGGTTCTTCCACTTGGATCCAATGATGATGCCATTGATGATGCAGAAAGGCGCCAATTCTAAGGACATCCGGAGGCCTTACTTTTGGCTCTAGAGTGCCCCTAGACTAGAGAATTGTCTGTGCACATATTCACATATTCCCTGCATATGGATGTAGAACATTTTAACTTTCTAGCCCCTTCAACCTGTCCTCGGTTTGCGACCCAATCATCTGATTCTTTCGTGGTTTCGCTGCAGATTTCAACTCTTTTGAGAACCGCCTTCGGGTTGGGGCGCTGGGACTGCGGCCCCCGAGGACGAGGAGCCTGCTGTTTCGCCCTCTTTTCCCCCACAGCAGCTCCTCCGGCGGACAGACGGGGGGACACAATAGCCGCAGAGAAGGAAAAGCGGGGGCAAGAGGGAGACTCCTCCTTCTGGCCCGCCTCGCTTTGCCTCAGCCGGCTAACAACGCTGCATGATTCAGCCCACCTTCTTCCTCCCCAGCCTCGCACGGCGCGCCTCGTCCAGTTTGCTTTTCAACCGGGCAGAGGAGAAGCTTAGACCGCTCGGTGCGCCGCCGCCGCCGCCGCGCCCGCCCCATGCCCGGCTCACCCTCCGGCGGCGCCCGCTAGCCGTCCATGGCGCGGCCCGGGGTGCTGTTCTGCTGCTGCGCCGCGGCGCTGCTGGCAGCGTGGTGGGGCAGCGCCAACGCCAGTCTGAGCTCGCCTCCCACTGGCGCCCCGCTGGAGGACGAGGCGGAGAACCAGGAGAACATTCTCTCGCAGGTAAGGCGTCGCCGGCCGGAGCAGCAAGCCCTCGGCGCCTTGGAAGAGGGAGTCGGTGATGTCCCGGCGGCGCATCAGGAATGATGGGGAGTGGACTGCAGGAGGAGTCCACTCTTGAAGTGCACAGATTCATCCCTCACCTTGGCACAAAAAACCATTAGAAACGCCTCTGAACATGTGCAAAAAGCCCTTCACAACTAATTAACTTTGTGTACATCTGCAAGGGAGGGAAATCTATCTGGAATGGTCTTATCTCGGAAAAAGAATAGCAATAAGCTTGGATTGCATGGAGTAAAAGATGTCAGGGGAGGTTTATGCTGTAGACTTGACACAGCACAGAGTGTGGTACAGCTAGGGATCCCAGTTAAATCTTCAACATAAGTTTGATTTTATGGGGTGATTTTAGAAGCAGTGAAGAACAGAGCAAGGAATATACAGATTGGTTTCCAAATAAAGACAGTTTTATTTGAATTTAGTAGGACTTTCTGAAGGTTTACCCCTAAACGGCTATGCCTAAAATTGTAAGCAGATTTGTCTTGAATATGTTGCATTAAATCAACCCTTCTTAAGTTCATTTCAGGAAAGCTGGATCCTTGACTCAGTAACAAAGTACAATAGTTTCTATTGTGTAGAATCGACAAGCTTTGCATTATTGTGTTATACTCCACCTGTGCAGAATTTGTTTTATCCTCACCAGGTGGTGGTGATCAGTGCAATAAAAGGACATGCAGTTGAAGTCTTAATGCATGGAGAAGCAAGCAAATGGAAAAGGTGCATCTGCTAAAATCTATCTGTTCTTTGTGAACTATGAAATATGCAGAAGCAGCATCCTTAAGCATTTGTCTTCTCCAGATATCTGGGACAAAAGGCCTTATGAAGTAGATCTCCAGTCTCTCCATTTAGTAGACCAGGTTTAGTATTATTGCTTTCTTGCTCCTTTCTAAAAGGAACAAGCCCTCTTCCCCCTCTGCCTGCAGCCTATTACTTATTTCCAAATCAGTTAACTGAATACTATAGAGCTCTCTTCTGAGTATATACATATAGAATTGTGCTGGGAGAGCAATGCTGTCTGTCAATTCCTCTGGTGCGTAGAGCCTGCAGGAGTTTTCACTCAGCTCCTCTTGGCTTTCCTTTGTAGCTGAAGCCAGCTAAAAGAGAAAAGTGCTGCAAATGGCAACATCTGTATAGTCTGTGGTGGCTGGGCCTCCTATTTGTCATGAGCAAAACCAGTTGCATGCATTTATATTGAAGTAATTGTGCAATATAAATTGAAATTGTGTTGGGTTTGATGCTGAGCAAAAAGGCTTAAAACAGCTTTGGCAAAATATCTCTCTGGATGATGGAGGCCAATATCCCCTGAAATATTGCTTGAACTGTGCAATCAGAAAAGCATATGTTTGACTACTTTTATTTTCCAAAGTTGTGTCTGATCCAGGCATATTCCCTTAAAGGAAATTCTTTGAATTGCATTTAATGTTTGTTGAAACTTTGTGTTGGTTAGGCAGGATGTGCCAGTCTGTTTATAACTTTTGTCTTGTTCTTGAATCCAACCAGAAAAATGTCCTATTTATGTAGCACTAACATTGTATATTGGAGATTCTAGCTTCCTATCAAATATATCCTTTGGGTTTTTTAAAAGTACATCATCTATTTTTTTCTGAGGGCAACTCTTATTAAATATATCTAAGTTAGGGCAGCCTATCTTCCCAGCATGGTTTCATCTACAACATGGGTGTCAAACTCACCACGTTACATGATGTGTCATGATGTATCATGACTTTTTTTGCATTGCTGAAGTTGGGGTGGGCACGGCCTCCGTATGATGCAACCGGCCCGTGGGCCCAAAGTTTGACACCCCTGATATTTTACAGGATGCATGAAAATAAAGGAGAGATGCAAAGACCTCATGTGGAGTTCTTCTGTTCACTTCAATGAAATTTGTACAGGAGAATTTCCCAACAGATTGTTCCCATTATATTTAAATGAGATCATTCTGGAGAATGTCTGGGTTGAGCACCACAGCCTTTTAATTTCCCCAAACCCGAGAGAAACCAAAGTTGTTTAGGGGCAAGTTGACTAGTTTGGGGTTTGGTTTTTGGATTCTTTTAGATGGTAGAAGAAAATTACTTTCTCATATAACCGAGGAGCAGTGAACATGAAGTGTCAGCAACATTTTAAGCCAGACAGCCATTTCTTCAAGATTTCAGGATGTCAGAGTTTCTCCCAGACATTCCTCCAAAGCAAGCCCACCGAGATTTCCAGGACAAATTGATTGGCTTCC
>JANHFS010005430.1:36714-46980 GCA_032467975.1 Trimeresurus albolabris | reverse complement strand
CTACTGCATCATCTTCAGAAACATAAAAAATACCCTGCTGGAAGAAGCCAGCTTTTATTCCCCTTGTAGGTAGGGATCAGAAAGCTCTGCGTTCTCTAGAAAACCTCTCGGTCAGCCGATTTCAGAAGAGACGGCCGGTTTCCTCGAGGTTCAGGGTGTCCAAAATGTCCTTGTTTAGAACTGTCCAAAGTTCAGGGTGTCCTTGTCACTTGCCGGGCAAGCAGAGGACGAGAAGTTTGCTAACTGCCGGTGACCTGTGCTCAGCTGTTAGGTGACTACGACAAGGTGAAGGCGGTGTCCCAAGGCTCAAACTGCCACTGCAAGTGTGTGGTGAGACCCCTTGGCAGAGGAGCATGTCAGAGGATCAACGAGGGCTCTTACAGAGCTGAGGATTTTTACGTGGTGGAAACAATCACTTCTGGACCAGAATGCAAGTGCTCCTGTGTGGCTCCACCATCTGCTCTCAATCCCTGTGAAGGTGACTTCAGGCTGAAGAAATTGCAGGAAGCAGACAACAAGGACTTCAAGGTATTTATTTGCCTTTTCTGAGTTTTTACTGTAGTTAAAATGTATTTTTATTATTTCAGTTGATGCCACACCTTTCTATTCAAAGGGCAGTTGTGAGGTTTTTCCTCTCCCAAGTAATGGGAAAATTAAGGCAGGTTTTAACAGGAGATTCATCTGAAGATTTGGTGTTCCTTTGCACTACTTGCAGATGTACAAGGCAAACTGGAGGTGCTTCTCCTATTTACGGTCCAAATGCTAAGTTGTAATCTGGTTTGTATGCTAAGCCATGGTTCAAAAATGTGGCTTGTTAACTAAATTGCCATGGTATAAAAATGAAGGGTGGTTCAGTTCGGAGAGCACATGTCAAGACCAAACAAATCACATACCGTAAATGCTTGGCGAAGGATGGGAGCCCCAGTCTGTTTCTACATGCAATCTCAGCAGGACAGGGAATATCTGGACGTTAGAAGCTAGAAACAGTAAGACCGAGTTAGCTAAAATGGCAGCTGCAGTACTTCATCTTGGCTTGGTTGTCCAGCAGGAGAGAAATTCATTTGCTCCTGGAGCAGCTTTCTCCAACCTGTTCTTTGAACTGTTGGACTGCAAACTTCATAATCGCAGCCAGTTCATTCCTTAGCATCAAGAGACCAAACTGTGGGAGTGGGCTTAACAAATTCTTCTGTACGTGGTTCTTTAAACACACTCCAAAATTTATTGCTGTGGAGATAGCATGGTGAAGTTCTGTTCTTACCTAGCAGGAAGTGAACAGACTCTTGGCCTTCCCAGTTCTCTGCCTGCTGGGAACAGGAAAGAGCAACAGTCTTAATAAATATGTAGCTCCGAATTCTCCAACATGCAGTAGGATGGAGACCTAACAAATATATGCTACATAATGGCACAAAGAGACATTCCATTCATGAATGTTTACCCTTGCTGACTATGCAAGGAAAGGTTCCATTATGGAACAATCTTATTTTTTACGAAAATGTGCGTTATTGGATGTTTAGCAGTTAGTTTAAATGGAAATGTGGTGGACTGAAAGGATAGATTAAATATTGATCTATTGAAGAGGGAGGGAAGGGTGCCATTCCCTGAAAGTATCTGTTGACTGGATGCCAGAAATAGATGTGGTCACCTGTTTCTCCTTCTGCTCCTTTTCTACCATTGTTGTTTGTTTTTTCCCCTTGCTCCTCCAGGTCATTCTTGCCAGTGATGGCTTAAATTATGGTTTGCAGAGGGTTTTTGATATTAGTCCTAAGGCTGCAGATTCAGAAACCTTTGGTTAAACCAGTGACCTTGGCTTAGCAGTTCAATAAATGTAATGCAAATTGGGAGGCATAAAATGGAATATAAATACAAAACCAGATGGGAATGTGGAGTTTGTACTCTTTCTTTCAGGTACAAACTGAAAGTTCAAATTAGCATTAAAAAGGGGGAATCCCAGAATTTCAAACATTTCTGGAGATGCAAACTCCAAAATATCAGGCCATTAGAAGACGTTCTTTAGCAGATAATCTTTGCAAGCAGAAGCTTTAAAGATAATTGGTACCATTTAAAACTGGATGCAATTATTTTATGCCTTGGTGAAACATTAGTTTGAGAGTCAAGATACATCAGAACCAACACTTAGAATCTGCCCATTTATTTGGATTGAGCTTCATTTCTTAATCCTCATTATTGGTCACAAACATTAATATTGTCTCTTCCAACACCAAGCCTTGACTGAATCAGTTGAAAAGGAGAAATGGAGCTGGGTATCATCAGCTTATTGATAAAGTTGCATATTACCAGAGAGAAAAAATAAATGAAAACTCAAAATCCTGAAAAGCCCTCCAGCTCAAAAGTCAGTCTAGCAGCACTTCTTTCTGGAATTAGCCATGTAGCAGGCTAATTTGAGCACAGTGCCTCCAATCCACAGCCAAGACCAGATGGTCCAGAAGGATACCATGGTCAATAGCAGTATAAGCTGCTGAGAAATCCAGTAGAATTAGGAGAGTGTTACTCCCTGTAATTTCTGCTTGCAAAGATAATCTGTCTGAGTGATCGTGACAGCTTCAATGTCACAATTAAGTACTGCCATTTTTATACATGGCCCTCCAAAGGTAAACAAAAGAGAATTATTTTCAAACTGCACAACTTAGTTCTGAGGGAAAAACAAGAGAGTTATGGATATACTGCAAACAAATAAGTAAGGGGCTACATTCTAAGAACTGCTATAAGTTATTATCCCCTTTCCCAATCTGAATTCATGCTGGGGAGTAGAATTCCTGGCCAACATGGCCTGAGAACATGCTGGTTGAGGACACCTGTAGTCCAAAACATCCTGAACATGGCAGATCAGGGAAGATGGTATATTGAACTGAGATATGAATCCCAGAGTTTCTGGTTTATGACATTTATCCTGCTTTTTTCTAAAAGAGATCAGGATGATATATATAGTTATCTTTCCCTAATTTATTTGCACCCAACAAGCTTCGAGACCCAGTAGAATTTAAACTGGATCTCTCCGCTTGCAGTTCAACATTGCAAAGATTCCAGTACATTGGCTCTCATTAGATCTTGAATTGAAGTGCTATCCAAAGATAAGTCATGATTATATATCCTCTTTCCATGACCATTAGGAGGCTACAGCCACATTTAGAGAAAACTAAAGCACAGCATAAGAGCAGTGGCAGTCCCTTGAGCTGTTATTCTCCACATCTAGTACATCTAGTACAAATTGATAGCAGAGGGTTCTGCTTCGTTTTGTTTGCAGTCCGGTTGCTATCACTTTGGGACCAGATCCTCCAGGTGACTGCTTACATTTACTTGGATTATCCTGTTAGGGAAAAGAAAGCCTGTTCTACAATGCTGCGCCAAAAATGTAGGCAGCAACCAGCTTCACGTACTTGTTCTGGCAACGGTTGTATTGCTTTATTTTCTGCTTACAACTGTTTAGCTGTCCAAAAACGTAACTGGAGATCATTGTTACAGTTTCTTGAGCAACATTGTTCTTGAAGGGCATGACGAAACCTGAGCCATCAGCCCTTCCAAATGCGAGCAGCCTCAAAAATAAACTGTAATCCATTTAATAATATGTCCTGCTAACATCTGTTTCAACAGAGTAGCCAGGTGACATGGGACAATATTCCATATCTGAAAGAGCCACCAGAAGAACATTATGAAAACGTACTCCAATTTTCTTTCCTTATTTTACCATTCTGTTTTCTAATGATATAAATTCCCCAAGCTTTTGATGAATCTTTAATTATTTGTAATTTCTTTAGGGTATAAATGTACTGTTATGCCTTTCCCTGTAACAATAATCTGTTAACGCAAAATAATTTCTCTCATACTTATTCCACCTATTTTATAATGTTTTTTTCCTCATTTGTCAGTTGTATATTCCTCAGAAAAAGCCTCTTTAGAAGTAAAAATATAAACATTTGGAAGGATGGTTTTCTCTTGATTAAAGCAATGCTAAACTGTCCCCTGTGTATTATATGGACTGAGGCCAGCATCAGCAGTTGGCACTTACTGGACCCCGAGTTTGGGAAAAAGTCTCCCATTGACCTTAGATGCTATTCTCCCCATTTTCCAATGGAATAAATGTCTCTTGGCAGCAAAAGAAGCAGAATTATACTCTGTGTCTTAGAACCTTCTTAAATGGGCAAGTCCTCCACACCAGATAGGAGAGGTAATGGCAGGCGTGGGTTTTGCTTTCTCCATCTATAGATGGTGGTTGGACTTCTGAGCTTGGGATAAGTTAACCGTGTTTCAATTCAGAAACCCTTGCTTATCTGCTATAGAAACTTCATTTCTAAGGCGGTTTCTAATTTTAGAACTGGTGGTCCTACCCTATCCTGGCTTCAGAGCCTATATCATTGTTATGGCAAAACAATAAATTCTCCACAGAGAAAAGACTTCTCAAAAGAAAATGGGAATCACCGTATTCTATAGCACACCAGAGATGGACCTCATAATTACTTGTATGAAAAGAAAGAAAACTCTGGAATGTTTAGATCCATTCAGAGGAAGATGGGCAGTAGTAGCTGCCTTTCAGGATGCCAGTCCAGTAATTTGGCTTTTGGGAACCTGGAACAGAATTTGGAAATCTTTTCTTTAGAAAGCCAATTGTGGATGCTTGCTGTTAGATGCATTATAATCAGCCTCACTCAGCAACACATTCTTTCTTTCTTGTGTTTGTAGAAGTCCAGTTAGTTTTAATACATTACTTGGAAAACTGTTTCATTTAAATGAAAAGCATCTGTCAAAATTGTTGGCTCCTTGCTTACATAACACGTTTAAAATTGGAATGCACCATTGAGCTCCCCCCCCTTTTTAAATTTGGTAGTAGGTTGCATTGACATCCAAGGTACTTAATTACAAGAAACTGAGTTTAAGAACATTGGAGTTTGGAGTGCTGAAGAGTACCTCTTTCTTCCTTTTGTTCTGGAAATTTCAAATGAATAAGTGTACCTGTTGTTTCAAAGGCTAGTTTAGTGTTGCTGACCAGTTTTCCTCCTAATCCTAGAACTATGTGAAACAAAAGGCATTTTGTGCAAGCAAAATGATTGCACTAAGCTGTTGTTGCCATAGTAAATCGGGATTTTAAAGCATGGTAGTTTTCCTGTCTGTCAATATATTATGCAATTTGATTTTAGGCTGTATGGACTGAACAAAAAGCAGCAGCAGTATTGTTGTTTTTGCAAGTGTTCAAAGCAATACATTTATAATGTATGACTATTATACTTTCATGTTATGGATGATTGAGAGGGTCACAAATGAATATAGTCATTACACATCAGAACAACAGCACACTGGAGAATATGTGCTGGGGTAGCGGCTTGTTACACCCTACAGTGACTTGTGAAATCAGCATGTGTTATTTGAAATTATATAATTAAATTGCCACTTGGTCCAAAACCATTTCAGTGTGACAGTGGAGATGCTTTGGTTTTATGGTACCACATATGGCAGAAGCCTCCAACCTTTTTTGCACCAGGGACCGGTTCCATGGAGAGAGGTTTTTCCATGGACCGGAGGGGGTGTGGTTTTCTGTGCTGCCTGCATCCTGTGGATGGGACGTGGCCTGATTTCTGGCATGTCGCAGCCCGGTACCGGTCCATGGACTGGGGGTTGAGGGCCCCTGATATATGGCATAGTAATTATCCTGAACTATGAATAAGGTTATTCTCTATTTGAATCTTCCACTAATAATAGTGGTCTGTCTTCCCCTGGTAATAAAATAAAGCATGAAAAATAGTTTGTGTGCGTGGAAGTAGTATTATTGTTCTGTGCACAGAATGTGTGTTTTGCATTCAGAATTAGGAGGTAGACCAAAAAAGTTCACAGTGACTTTTCCTTCAGAATTTTTTTTTTTATCTTTCTTCAAAACTTTATCCACTGTTCTGCCTGAAACCAATTTTTACAAGTCCCAGGGAGAGGCCTTTACAGGTCAGGATTCAACAATGACTGAATCTAGAGCCTCTGCGTATGGAGCAAGTACTCTGCCAGGTTGCTATGAGCTTTTCCTGAACTACTTTGTGCTCCTTAAAATACCACTTCACTTCTCCCTGCCGTTGTCCCTTTACTGACTGTACTGGTCCCACTGCTTCCTGCTTTTCTAGTAGTGAGCAATCTAAGTCATTGAAAGGTGAGCTTTGTGTATTGTTAAGAATAAGGTAATTTTTTTCACACAGCATAATTCACAACATATACTTCCTCTGATGGTGGAATGATGACAAGGGTTTCTCTTGTCTACCAGTGTGGGCAGGTATCTCCCTTCAAATCTCGGATCCCAAGTTGTTTAGAGCTTTGAATCCAGCACATGGCTAGAAAAAAAAGGCAACCAAAGCAGCTGTTCCAGGTGCAATATTACATAGACTACAATAGCTGGCAATGTTTTTGTTCAGCTGTATTTTTCAGATTGCCTCTTTCAATTTTCAATTGACCAATTCAAAAGACTCCTTAAAGAGGGTTATGCAAACATCCTTGGCTCTAGAACTCAAACTGAGGACTCTCAGAACTAGGTCACTCAGGATGTGCTTCTGCCAAACCCAATTCAAAGCAATTTATCATCAGCACTTGTCATTTGTCATTTAATATCTTTATTATTATTTATTTGTCTAGCCTAAAGAAGGAATTGGTGGAGGTGGTAAAGAAGAGCTTTTTCTTCTTTTAATATAATGTTCTCCAGCTGTTGTGTAAAAGAGCCTCTTATTGTACTCCAAATATTGTTGGAAGGCAAGAAAAGTTACTGTGCAAGATTTTGAAAATTTATATTGTCATAGCTGGATCAAATCTGCATTAAAAAAAAGAATAACCAGTTATAAGACTAGAAGATTAATGTATGAATTATGTTCCAACCCTAAGAATTTTAGAATAAATTGGATTAATCAAAACGAATTAAATATCTGGAAAACAAGATGTAGATATGCTCTATCAGATCAGAAATGTGAGATGGAAGTAGAGAGCTATGGAAATGACCCTGAAGGGGTTATTCAGAAACCATCATAGAAACAACAAGGGCAGAACCATTTGTTGAACCCTGGCAGAGAAATTAATACTAGGAAGATGCTCAGACTGGGTCCTCTTTGACTCAGAGGTTATAAAAAGGAGGAAAGTCAGACTTGCAGGATTCTGCTACTATCGCATATGTCAATTATTTATAGTTCTAGTCTTCCTATGGAGTCAGTTTCTTGATCTAGTCTCTCTCATAGGGTTATCAAGTAGATTAAATATGTATTAAAAGAACAAAATCACTATTTTTATAAGTGTATAAAACCATGTGTGTGGAGGTGCCATGTGGGTTAGGAAGGGTTTGCAGAGGGACAATGCAGGTTGGAAAGATTATGTGGGAATGTGCAAGGAATGCTGTGCAGGTCAGGGAGGGGATGTGGAGATGTGTGAGGGGTCCCACACAGGTCAGGGAAGCACATGGGTTACAAGCGTGGGTCAGGAAGGGTGTGTAGGCATATGCAAAGGGTGCTGTGTGGATTAGAGACAGCATTCAGGATTGCAGTGTAGTCAGGAAGTATGCAGGAGTATGCAAGAGGTGCAGCACAGATCAGGCAGGGTGCTCTGGGAAGCATGAGTAGCTGGCACAGTGCAAGTGAGGGAGGGGCTGGGAAAGTTGCATGGGTGGAGAAGATTTACCTAAGGAACTTGTGACCCTTCCCCATTGCTGATGCTCCCTATCATCTTCCACAAGCAAAGACTTTGCTTATGGAAAACTGACAGGGAACTTTGGAAAGGATGATCATGTAACCATGACTGACACTGGCAGTGCAGTAGCACTGAAGCAGTAGCAGCAGAGTGATGCTATGGTAGATAATGGATAGAAGTATTCTATGTGAAAAGCAAGAAATGTTATTTTTTTTAATGTTATGGATCATATAACTGTTAAAGACATTGAAATAAATGATATTGTTTCTTTACTGATGTTTAATGTACCAGTTGGTTAGATCCTCAGATCTACTACAGGTTAGACCAGAAGTCCCCAATCTTTTGGGCACCAGGGACCGGTTAGGTGGAGAGAGGTTTTTCTGTGGACCGGAGGGGACTGGTTGCTGGCATGCCACGGCCCAGTACTGGTCCACGAACTGGGAGTTGGGGACCCCTGGGTTAGACTGTCACAGTTGAGCTATTACATTTACTGCTTTCATTAAAACTGTGTGCAAAGTGTGCTAATTAATGGAAAGCAAATCTAAAGAATATAATTATTACAAAATCACAGCATTACTATCTGTTTTGCAGCTTGCAGCTGTCATTGAGATGCTAGAAAATGCTTTCTATGGTTTAGACTTGCTAAAACTGCATTCTGTTACAACGAAACTTGTGGGTCGTGTGGAGAAACTGGAAGAGGTAAGATGAATTCCATCTCTTTTAGGGGTTATCTTAACCCTCTCTTTATGGTTGAGATGCAGAAATCAAACAAGCTTATAGCCTCATTACCGAAAAAACGTCCTCTGAATTATTATCTACATTGTGGACTGAAGAAATGATATACTGTATGTAAAATTATGAGTTGGAAATTATGTAGATTAACATGTTGAGAATCAGAGCTATTAGTAATAGAAACTACTGAAAGCTAGTGTGCAAAACAAAGTCGCTATATTTCATAGTCACAATATGGAATGTAATCAAGTCAAGGCTGACCACTTAAAAGTTCTTCTCCTTCAGTGTGAAAATTGAAACAGGTGACTATCTCTGTTTACTGCTTGGTTTTTAAATACCAGAGCATCTGGAAATAATTCAGCAGATGAAGTTTTGCTGACCACACGGTTCTTAAAAGCATATTTGACAACTCTATAAATATGAAACAACTGTTTTTTCACCAAGTAAAAACCATACTGTTAATTATAGGCTGCTACAATCACCTGCATTTAATAATGGGAAAGCACTTCAAATCTGACAACAAATTCTAATTTTACGTCCTCTCATACCTTGGAGTGAGAATCTAAAAAAAGAAAGCACTAGAGGTCTGGAGGGCAGTTGGATGGTGACTAGACAGTGCATTTTAACGAGTGCATTTTGGGGTTATTTTTCCTCTTTGAGAGGATTTACCTTTTACAAAAAAGATGATCAAGCATGTATGAGGGTAATTTGGAAATAAACCTCTGTTTGGTTATCAATGACACTCGCAGATATAGAACTTTTATTATACACATTAGAAAACTACAGCATTACATTACTTTTCGACATAATCGCCATTCAAATTGAAGCACTTGTCATAACTTCTTACAAGCTTTGAAATTCCTTAGTAGTAGTCTCTCGGCACCAAATCTGGGCTAGGGGTGTGTGATCAAAAACATCCCAACGGACTGCTTCAAAAGTTCTTGGGTGCGTCTAGTGGTGTGTGGACGAGCATTATCGTGAACCAACACCACACCGGAAGTCACCATGCCCTGACGCTTGTAATGGATGGCTTGTCTGAGTTTTCATAAGATTTCACAGTAGACTTCTGAATTGATGGTCAAACCACGTTCCATGAACTTCACTAGCAATACTCCTTTGGCATCTTCACATTTGGCAGGATTTTCTGTGGCAGCACTTCTGATTGGTGTTGGTTCACAATAATGCTCACCCGCACATCGCTAGATGCACCCAAGAACTTTTGGAGCAGTTCTATTGGGAAGGTTTTGATCACCCTCCCTATAGCCCAGATTTGGAACCGAGTGACTACTACTAAAGAATTTCAAACTTTGTAAGACATTATGACAAGTGCCTCAATTTGAATGGTGATTATGTTAAAAAGTAATGTAATGTTGTAGTTTTCTAATATGTATAATAAAAGTTCTGTATCTGTGAGTGTCTATCATTGATAACCAAACGGAGGTTTATTTCCGAATTGCCCTCGTATAAGTTATGTGAGCTTTATTGTAGTCTTCTTTCATGATGAAAATTGGTGGAAAATGATTGACTGCTACTTTTCAGTGGTGCAATCATGGATGATAGCAGGACATAATAAAATGCATGAATTTTTCCATGCTGGGTATGCGCACACCTGCCTTTTAATTTATTTTGTCTTTATAGTTTTATTTGGATGTACTATGAGAATTAGGTAGCCTTTTGATATTAGTTTTATTAGTTTTTTCATTTTACAAACAAGTGCTTAAGAATCAATGTGGTGGCAGGGCAATCGATTGTCCACAAACAAAATCATACTCATAAAGTTCAGATTAAATCATTAAAAATCCCCTCTCTTTTCCCTCTAGTAACATATTATATTCAAGTTAATACATTTCAATACAACTAAATCAATCATAACAATCCTCA
>JANHFS010005429.1:51027-71336 GCA_032467975.1 Trimeresurus albolabris | reverse complement strand
GTTTTGTTTACTTCAAAAGCTAAGTTGTTTAAAGTTTAAAAAGACTCCTCCCTTATTTCAGTTCAATGTTTTTAGTCTGAATACCTTGGCTTAGTTTCTGCATGAACACTGAAGGATCTTCCCCATATTAAATGGTTTAGAATTCTTAAGGCAGATGTTGAAGAAAAACAAAAGATTTTTTTTATCTCCTAGAAAATGCAATCTTGATTCTTTCAGGTGAAAATACACAATCTTTGTTCTAGAGCAACAAAATATTAGAGAAAAGCTGAACTCAAAGCAAAGATGCATCACTCAAAGTCCCTAGTCTGAGATGAAATCTAGCTTACCCACAGCTCCTTTTGATATAAGAGATACTTGCATTCCTAGAGTTTTCATCACGCACAGTTGTCAGTACAATTGCTGGAGGAAAATAAACTGAGGTTCTGAATATCCTGTGATGGTAGATCTCAGGAGTGTGTCGGATGGGGGAGACTGACCATCCGTGACAGGCAGCAATACCTGATGGTCCTCTGTTCCAATGGGCAGAGGCAATATGTCTGAAGGCTTCACATCAGCAGACTCCAGCAAAAGGCTTTTCTCACTTGGAATTGAATCTTGCTCGCTGAAGGAAGGGTCAAGTGCAATGGAATCCAAAGGGAACTCGGGATCTGAAAAGTCAAACAAAACTGAAGAATTACTCTCGAAAATAAAGAGCTATTTAATTTTTACCATGTAACATGGGCCCAAGGAACAATAGATTTATATTATATTTATATTTATTTTAAATTTATATTTATTTATATTTTATACACACACATACACTTACACACACACGTGCACATACACTGACTGTCATGGTTCCGACAGATGAAACTCTTCAAAAGAACTTCGAGTCATTGTTTATCTTAAAGAATCTTTTATTCAAGAAACAAAGTATCGGCACTACATAGTAGAAACCGAAAACTAAATTCCCCTCCCCTGGATACAAAGTAGCAAAGCACAATTCCCTCCTCCAATAAACAGTCATAAATTCCCCAGCTCTCCAGCCCGCCAAAACTCTATCAACTCTGGGCCCAATGACCTTGGGTTCCCACGGCTGAGTTATTATTGTTAGCACTAGCTGGACTCTCATCCATATTCTTCCTCCCAGCATCAACTAATTCTAAAAGCAATAGAGGAAAATGGCTGCATTTCTATCTGTTGTCAAAGCATCCGATGTTAGCAGCATTGACATTGAGATCTTTTGAAATCAAAGATTAAGAGTATGGGGGAGGATCATGCCATTCTCTTTCTCATTCACATACATTCACACATACCTATGCTACTATACTTTCCCATGTATGATATATGCAGACACCCATTCTGACATCTATTCGTCATAGATGGGGGGTGATTTGTGGTCTGCCACAAAGACTCACCAACATGGATAATTACACACCTAACCTCAATACATAAATGAAGACACTCAAGCAAAGCAATTAGATGTCTTCTAAAGCAAATTGCAATGTAAAGGAAATTGGGGATATGTTAACTCTTTTTCCCAAAGCTATGATCCATCACTTCCTATTCCAACATTTGTCTGATGTATTACAAGTAGTGTAAGAAAATATCCAGTTTCTAGAGAAGGCAACCAAATAAGAAAGGGGACATTCTACCTTTTTTCCCAGAACTGACACCTTCCTCTTTCCACTCCTTTCACTCCCTTGCATGGGAATTAGACTTTGAAAAAGCCACTCACTGAAACTAATGTAAGTCTTCTCTTCTTCTCCAAGATTAATTCTGGCATGGGTCTTTAAGGAGGTGAAGCCATGGGTCAGCTGTGGAAGTATCCAGCCCACATATTTAGTGACTGACTCAGGATACCCCTATTTTAAATCCCACCCCTGCCATGTATTCTTTAGGGAAGCTCCCAGCTACAGCTTCTTCACAAGCTTCAATGGTAATTTCCTTATAAGATGGTTTTAAGAATTCAGAAATAATGTGTGTGGAATGCTTTGAGTGCTATACAAATTCTACATATATTAATAATGTTGATATTTCATAAGTTTGTACCAGAATAAGACTGTAATTTCTATACACTGACCAGGAAGTAATCCTCACCAAACAGAATATATGGTTGTTGTTTCTAGTCTATAAAAATTTAAATATGGGGGTTGGGGGGTGGCAACCCAGGTTAGGATTGACTGTATCTCTGTGTATCATCTAATGGTTGCCCAGATTTCTATAGCCCAAGTTTGGCAATTTACTTCTGAATGAATCTGCAGAAGATTGGGTTTTAAATCTAAGTTTTTTAGGTTCCCACAGTATTATTGAAAAACAAAGCAAACTGTGATGAATATGAAAAGTAAATAAATTTCTCTTAAGACATAATCTTCGTATATGATAAATACAAATGTAAGCACAGATAATAGGTATGTTTAAATATATATGTCATATGAGTATACTTGTTAGGAAATTAGGATCAGCTATAGTGGAAGGAAGAAGCACTATGTATACTACTTTGTGCTTCCAAACATAAGACAGGATATATTATTTTGGTATGTCATGACTTGCCTTTTATTACTTTTTACAATATATATTTCACATCTCTTGTAATTTGCCATGCTACTTGATTGTTGTATTGCATGCATTGACACCATTCATAGCAAACAATGTAAAATGTGAAACAGCCTTTATAGCCCAGGATGACTTTCTCAGTACTGGTAATTAAATTTCTGTTACTTGTTTTATTGCTGCTGAAATGCTGTGTTAGGTTTCTGCAATTTTTGTTTCTACATGTTCATTTAGTAACTACTTCGTACTACAAAGAAGTAGGCTTACAACGCACTCTTGGTAATTGTTTTACAATTTCCCATTGCTTCCCTATTATGCTATACATAGTTATATGTTCTGTTCTGCAATTTGATTTTGTTCAATAACTTATATTAAGTTTATTATATTACATAGTGTCAGATTGATGTTTGATCTCATAGGGCTGTTATTTCTGCTGTTGATAAACAGCTACCAATCTTGTTGGTATCAAATTTGTATGGGGGAATTATATAGTCAGCCTTCCACCTGAATATATAGGCCAATTAATTCCTATAGGGTTCACTCAATGGTAAAACAATCAATTAAATACATTGTTCAGGATGATCTCACCAGGATGATCTCACCAGTGTTCTTGAATTTTATCACCAAATGTTACACTGCAGCGAAACGTCTGTTGAGAGATATTTATGCACTCTAACCATGTGTAAACGTAGATAGGCTTTTTCTAGACCCCATTTAATGTGCTTCCTTCCACACTAATACCACAGGGGGGTGATTTAATAAGATTCTTACCCTCAGAGACTTTGCCCTTGTGACTATAGACAGGTTAAAACTTTTTCCTACATTTTCTTAATAGTGGCCTTTATATGATATCCAAACATGTGCTGCATTTCCAGATTTGCGGGTCACAGAGATAACTTTTATATTCATTATTTTTTAAGAATGTTAATTCTTCATTCACTTTCTGGGTTGCCAAATACTTTTACTAAGCCACATAACTGCATAAAACTTTGACTTAGGTATGTTGTTTATTGTTTTAGGTCAGGATAATCTTTTGGTAATGCATTTGCTGTAGCAATAGCTTTTTTCTTATTTGAAATTTGGGTTAAAATTAATCACAAAATAATCAATTATATTATATAGTTTATTATAAATACATGATACAGTATATACTGTAGTATATTTCTGTATAACAAAGTATACATTAACATTTAGCAATTAAAAAAGAATATCTATTGGAATTTGGGGAGGAGTGGCTGCCTAATAAAGTAGGAGAGGCTAGTCTACTGGGCATCTTCCATAACTAACCATTCAGCAGCTTCCCCCCTCCCCAAGCTAAATCTACCATTAAAACAAGTCTGTAGGACAGCTGATTGATGGAGTGAGGAGGTGTCTTGTAAAGTAGGAAAAATAAAAGGGGATGATAGGGAGAGATTTTTGGTTTTAAGCATACCCTGATCTGCAATGAAATACTGAATAAATTGCTCTAAAAAGAATATGTCAATGACATCAACCCTGGCAGGAAGGGCATGTTGCAGATCCCAATGGTTAAGGAATTGTGACTGGCAATATCTAGGAAGAAGCCCTTCTCTGCCTTTCCCCAATGGAACATCTTACCCCATAGAGGAGAGGTGGCTCCCCTTTTTTCTGGTCTTCCTAAAGAGTGTTAAAACCTAGTTCTGCCAACTGACATGGAGGTCTAAGAGTGATATGCAATTCTGGAGATAGTTGGTGGCTTGAGGGAGCTCTCTCTGTCTTTTTAACTTTTGAACCTTTAATCTTAACTTTGTTTTTAATTTGGTTTTAACTCTGTTCTGAATTCTGTTTTTAACTCTGTTTTGAATTCTATTTTTAAATACGTTTTTACATTGCTGTGTGTCTTTTATTTGTAAGCCACCCTGAGTCACTCAGGTGACAAGAGTGATATAGAAATTTGATACAAATAAAATAAAATATAATAATAATAAAAAATAACTCTCTACTGAAAAATGGAATTATCTAGAATAAAATTATGATAAATCATCGTGGTCTTTGCACATTTAGTTAGTAACAAGTCAACTATTCAGGACATTCTGAGAGAAAATTTATCTCAGCCTATATGGACTTTGGGGAATGAATATATTAATATTCTATACAATATTTACTGTTACAAAACGAGAAAGAAAAAGAAATGTATCAGAGCAATTACAAATTTATTTGCTGAAAACAGTACGGAAAAGACATCTGGCTTTATTTCTAGTCAACATTCACTCCTACTGGTGCAATTAATAAAGGTTATGCATAAATCACAGGAAGATCATTAAATCCGCTGGCTTATACTGTTAAATAACTGCCAAATTCACACTGCCCATAAAACAAATAGACAGTATATGTGCTGACTTAAAGATTTAAGAATACTTGTGGATTCTGTGGGACTGTTATACACCCACTTGCCTCTAAGTTCCGTTTCATATTGAGCCTATGAGGTCAGCAACTTAGAAACAGAACCAATTACAAAAATCATCTGTCTGCCCCAGAAACAAGGGAAGCGTGGCACTTCATTTTTGAAAATCATTTCACAAGCTTAAGTGGAGCCCTTTAAAAGAATAAATCACAGAAGTAATTTAAATCTGCAGTGCCAGACTGAAAGATGACTTGGAAAGCAAGTGTTCCTAAAGGAATGGACAATGCTATTAAACAACAGGAACTCAGAAACACATAACCAGAAAGTGGAACTATGAAGAATATTAAATTCATGCAGCAGATTAAAGTAACTACTTTTGCCATTCAATTTTGAGAGCATTAATGACCCTGAACTGTGGTGCAGATATTGGCAATAATCCAGTTTTCAAGAGGAAAACCCCTGAATTTTGCTAGTTCAGAATGTTTGGAACTTAATGACAATGACTGTAACTCTAGATTTATATTTGATTTGGCCAAGATCTTCAACTCTATTACCGTAACTTGTTCATTCATTCATCTATTCCAAACATAATTCTACTCTCAAAGTAGGTGGGGCAGTGAATACTTTTATGGTTAGAATTCAAAAGAATCAATCAGAGAAAAACTAGAACAATCTGGTGAATTAATGTAGCTTAGTATAATGTTGCTGAATGTGAGAAAATAGATGGAGAAATTTTAAAACATGCAAAAGCTGATAGGAAAAGACAGAATAGTATGTGGTCTGTTGCAAGGAATGGCCATTTGTTGAAAGAAACAAAAATGGCTGCATAAAAAGTCATACTTTCCCCCACTTTGGTATATGGAGGTAAAACAATGCTACATTAGATTAATTTAATAATAAATTAAATGTGGTGGAAATGTGTTACTTAAGAAGTGTGTGTGTGGCAAGACAAGGAAATGGAATTAAGAATGAACGTGGGCTGAGTACAAAAAAGACCGACTAGTGTGAAAGAAGTATGTTAAAGTAGTTTGATCATTTAGAGAGAATGAACGAGGATCAAACTGCACAAAAAATATATGAAAGAAGAATCAATGGGTCAAAATGAAACTGAGAAAGCCATCATTGGATGAAGTTGATGAGATCCTTTAAAAGAGAGGATTGAGAAGTTTTAAGAACAAAAGGCAACGCGTGAAGGAGTGTTTGGGTATGATAGAAGCAAGGATGGTTTGCAAAGACAGAAGCATATGGAGTAATGTGTGGAATGGAGATATTGTAAACTAAGTTTAGTTATACTTCTTTTGTGAATTGCTTTGGCTTATTATTTCCCACTACTTTTTTGTAGTTTGCATAATATTGCTTATTCAAAAGAGGAATAGTGTGATGGATAAGTATGCATGTTTCAAATGGAATCTGATAGACCAGGATGGCATAGTGATTAGAATAATCTTCTCTAGTATCCCTCAGAAACCTTGGACCATAATCAGATTTAAGTACTTACACATTTACTACAAAGAATTAGACCCAAATCCCTATTCAATAAAAAAAATCCTTTGGTGGGATCAGCCCTGTTATGATCTTTTTGCCTAAGTCTACCAATGCAAACAATAAATAAATAATGAAGCTAGGAAGGGCAAAACCAGGATATTTATTCCCTGTGCTGAGATAAAAATTATAAAATTATTAACTATTAGAATTACATATATATGTATATGTACACACACACACAAGCATATTAATATATATATCAATGTACTGGAGATGGAATTTGTAAATTTTCAAATCATTCCTCACTTGCAGTTTAAACTGGCACTCATCTATTCTGATAATCCTAGTATCATTTGCTTACATGATACTGGCCTTATCTAGTTCCCAGCTCAGAATTTGATAACTTTCATCATTTAGGATTAAAAGCAGCTTTTCCTGCTTAAATTAAAAAGAACTTAGTATAGCAACAATCATTGGGTGATTTTGTTGAGGCTAAATCCTACAGGTGACCAACTCCTGAGTATTGCTATAATTGTGTGTTTATCTAAAGGAGTAACATGTCCAGTGGTGGGATTCAGCCAGTCGCATCACTTCGGCAGAACTGGTAGCTAATTTTTTGTTGCCCAGGCCCAGAACTGACTTCCAGAAGCGGCATTCATACAGAGAATCAATTGTTCACATATCTGAATCCCACCACTGAACATGTTTCTTTCCTTTGACCACAGGTGGCATCTACTATTACCATGTTTTTTTCTTTCAGCATTTCTTCTCTCAGAATGAAGTCTAAGATCCTTCCCATAATTTTGCCCCATCCTGTCTTTTAAATTCAAATTTTAATGTCATGGTAATGCCTATCTATTTATATGTTTAATGTTCATTGTTTTAGCTGAAAGCCCTGAACCAGCAGTTACAATATTAGTGAAGTATAAGCACTCTGCTTCTCCTCATCCAGTTCTATTTTCTTGCTTTCCAACCCATGTTGCCCAAGACAATGGAGGATGTAAAATAGAATGTGTTGCCCCTGTTTCACATTAAAGTTGACTGTAATCATAGTAAACTTATCAACAAGTAAAAACATTTATAGTAGTATAGGCACTACAAGAGATGAAACAGCAGGAACTGAGATCTGTTCAGCTCTTACTGGTTGCTTTGACCACTGGAGGCACAACCCTTTCTCCTTGGTGATTGTTAGGTTGCCTCCCTGGAATGACATGACACTGGAAAAACACTAGATCAAGATTTTGTGCTTCCTGTTTCTCAGTAAACAGTTGGCAAAGTACCATTCACTGGTGGTGGGAGTGAAGTAAAGACCAGCTATAAGCCACCCAGAGTTACCTGGAGGTAAGATTGGAGGCCTATACATTTTATAAACAAACAGATCAGCCAAGTCAATTTGTTTTGCCTCAGTCTGTAGCGAACTTTGTTAAACTGATTGTCTAGCTGTAACTTAGAACAGTCTAAAACTGGGGAAATAATTAAAGGCCTAACCAAGGACTTAGGAATTATTAAGGTAATGTCTTAGAATGTAGGCAATTCCAAACAGGATCATTGTTTATAAAATTAAGATGTCCAGGTTTGATAAATTCAATATTTCCAGATATTGAAGAAGTCCTTTAGGTATTGCTCCAATGGCTCCAGTCACGATTGGTATAACAAATAATTTCTTTTTCCATAAGCATTCAACTTCAGTCTTCAAGTACTGATAATCTGTAATTTTTCCCATTTTTTCCTAAATCCTATAGCCACCCAGAGTACCAACATCATTGAAGCAGACTTTCTTATTTTCAATAACTGTTATATCAAGTTATATAAACAAGGTGTCTGTTTGAACCTTAAAGTCCTATAAGAATTTGTTGTTGTTGTTCATTTTCCAATTAAGCCTTCCTAATGTGATGGTCCCAGTGATTTTTATTACATTCAAATCCAAACCTTAGTAAAGTTAGCAACTAAATCATGCTGCTGCTTATAGTCAGTTTGTGAAAGTTTCTTGCAGCTGCTGATCAAATTGTCAATTGTTTCATTCTTTTTACTACAAAAGCAACATTTGCTGTTTTTTGTTACATGTTGAATTTTTGCCTTGATGCAACTGATTGACAACTCTTGTTCTTGAGCTGCTAAAATAAAGCCTTCAGTTTCTTTCTTTAATATCCTGATCTTAACCAATTCCATGCAGGCTTTTTTATCAGCTTTCCCTTCTATAGCCTTCAACTATTGACTATGCATTGGCTTGTTCTTCCGGTTAATAAATTGGTTTTCAATTATTTCTTTTCTATAGTCACTCCTCACTTTTGTTGTTTTCAAGAGCTTTCCTTCACTGACTTCTTTCAGCAAGAGTTCTTGGCTTTTCTTACTATAGTCATTCAGTCATTCATTTCTTCCTCCACTGTTTGTTTCACCTGCAAAGTCTTCTACCCTCTTTAGGTCTTGGCAAATATAACTTATCAATATCACTTTTGGGATGCAAAGCATGGTGTATTGTCATTAGTTTTCTTTTCTTCTGATCCAAGTTATCAAGTTCCATTTGTGCCCAGTCAACTGTTCCTGCTGTATATCAAATAACAGGGACTGCCCAGATATTAATTGCTTTAATGGCATTTTTCACTATTTAGCTTTGATTATTATTATTAAGTGGGCTCTGCCCACTCCACTATCATAGCTCACCCACTTGGCATTCAACTTGTGGAAAAAAATTGCTTGATACTCAGTACATGAAAAGTTGCCTAGACACGGTTGCCTAGACATTGCTAGACACAGTATTCTGTGACAGCCAAACTTTCCCACTGGCTGAACTTAGCATAATTTATCATTTTATTTTGGATTAAATGCATAATACATTGTTCATATGAAACTTTCACCATAGCAGAAAGATACATATTTTTTAAAAGAACTAAATAATCATAGACAATTGTTTTCTTTTTACAAAATAATTTTAAAAAGGTATTTTAATGCTTTATGCATCAATAATTTCTTATAAGCTTTATCTTAACATTTTTAAAATATGTAAACTAATTGATACAGTATTTGCTTACCACATCTTTTATCACCTGAGACTGCAGGGAAATATCTAACACTCCAAACTAGTATGCTAAGCATGAAAAACTAAGCATTCAAATGACCTGTCTCTACAAATAAGGATAGTATAAATGTGCATGCTCGTATTTAACGGTGCTTTAATGTTGATTTCAGTTGGCCAGATATCTGACGTGCATAATAACCCCAGTTCCTAAAAAATCTTACTGTTATTTATCTCTTTAGATATTTGTAGGAGGACTTGAAATTGATTTGAAAATAAGAAACTATAGACCTGCTCTTTCCTCATCTGTTCTTGACCCAGGTACTAAGGACCATGTCGCTTAAAGATGGAATTCCTGGTTCCAATTGCTGTCGTAACCCAAGGACTACCTACAGTATAACTCCAATTTTCCTTGCAAGGAGCGGGCACTGTTGTTGTAGAAGTCTAGGCAATGGGCAATATTTTTTTATGGCAAGATATTGGCTGATATGTCCTGGTATTGTGATGTGTTTTAAAGATAACAACTAATAATTAAAAATTGGTTTGAAAGTCATCTGGTAGCCAAAGCAGCAAAATTATAATAGGTGTTATTTCACATTGGTTGGGTTGCCTGGTCAATACTCTGGTTGCTACATTTTGTATCAATTGCAGTTTCCATGTCATTTTCAATGGCAGCTTCACATAAAGTATACTATAGTACTCTACCTGAGCCTAATCAGAATATGAATTAGCATTACCAGAGCAACCCTAACACACCGGCCAAAGTGACCCTGGTCAAAAGTTTCACTTATTTCTTGAGCAGGAACTGAGAATTCAGGAGGACCACAGGATTCCTTCAGAGGAAGTGTGGCCCAATCTACAATAACTATCCAGTTTGTTGTTATTGGGATATCCAGCTATATTGTAAATTGTGATGGTAGTTCTACTGGGTGGCTATCAAGGCAAACTAAAAAATAATTGAGAGTTTAATGGAAGTTACCTTTTGGCAAGTAAAATTAAATACATCTCTGGCAGAAAGAGCCATTGTGCTAATTTATATAGATGTGCACCAAGTATCTTAAACTCAATTATACAGTACCAACAAATTCCTATATTCATTTACTCAGAATTACCCTCACATAATACAACAAAACTTCCCAAGAAAGTTTACCTTAGATTGTAAACTATGACTATTTCTATCCTGGATCTTCTTTTGAAGGAAGATATATATCATTTACTTAAAAAGTTCACTATTTTAACCGCTCCATAGCATTAAAAATGATTTACGTCAGGTTATGATCATACACATTCTTTTTATTTATGAAATATCATTAGTAACGGTGGAACAGCTAATCCAAAATTGGATTTGTAGAATTTTTCCTGTATTATCATGATATAAAGATTAATTGCCTTTCATTACATATTGACTCTATCATCTGCACAGATGCTATCTTCCCACAGTACATAACTCTCAGCTGAGACTAACTCTCAGCTCTAACCCCTCTATCAAAGGAATATTATGTATCATCTATTGGTAGATGAAATTCTAGAGAGTTAATTCAGGACAGCTAAGAATTGGATTAGCCAAGTAGCCAGTTGAGATCTATAATTAGGATCCACCACATTTGTTCTGTATACCTGCAAAAACTTTGTCAAGAAAGAGGAGATTTGTTGTTAACAGAAATAGGTGGAATTTATTGGAGGAAAACATTTCTCCTACAAGTCAAACAAGTGAGACTTTCTGACACACTTATAAATACTATTACTGTTCGTTCTATTCACCTCCTTCACATGATATGAAGGGAAATGAGCAGTGGTGGGATTCAGCCAGTTCGCACCACTTTGGCAGAACTGGTAGCTAATTTTTTGTTGCCCAGACCCAGAATGGACTTTCGGTAACAGCATCCACACAGAGAACCGGTTGTTCACATATTTGAACCCCACCACTGGATATGAGGTAATCCACATGATCATAGTTTTGCTTGAGATAGGAGAAGCCAACATGAGCAAGCTCTCTGGTACACAATCCACTGTGCTTTTCTTTTTCACTTTTCATGTTTTTCAAGCATGTGAACCTGACACACACAAAACTGTTATACAGAAAAATATCCTTTGGGAAATTGTTGAAAGCACAATTGCTCAAACATAGAGCAATCAGAGAGATTCTAACATTAATTCACCAACCAGCCTGTGCAATATAACTTTTTAAATTTGTTTGATTTTTATTTTGCAGAAGTTTAAGCAGAAAATAAAAGTACACTAACATTTAACAAACTTTCGTATAGGATTAAGACATCAAGTGAGAAACTTGGAGACTGTGAGTTCTTAGTTTCTTCATTAGGCACAAAGCCAGCTGGTGGTCCTGAGCCAGCCATACTCTCTCAGCCCTAGGAAATGGGCAACAGCAAACCACTTCTAAAATCTTGCCAAGAAAACTGCAAGAACTTGACCAGGCAGTCACTAGGAGTCAGAACTGATTCAAAACTGCACACCCCTCCCCCCAAAAAACCATGTAATAAATCCTCTTCTGTATAAGAGTATGTAATGTTATAAACCAAATATATTGAAAGCACCCAAATAAAGTTCCTGTCTGATGGTTTCCAGAGAATATATATAGAGAGGAAATATTGTATTACTACCAATCTATGAGTTTGAGCTAAATTGGAATTAACAATCCTTTAAAATACAAGAATGCTAAAGTAAGGCTATCAAATCTGTGTTACAAAACTCTAGACAACCACTAAATGTCAACAAAGAGATATAGAAAACTCTGACTCAATAACAAGACAGCAAAGAACTAGAACTTTCTGTCTCCTTTTGCTATCATCTAGTATTGGTCCAGACTTTATGAAGTCCAGGTCTGGTAGCCTTAATTAAGGATACCGATGAGCTTTTTTATTGTTCAGCATTTGCATTAATTTAACTTCAGAGCACTTGAAACAGCTGGGTTTTTTCCTGTTATCTACTAGATAAGATTAAACCTATCTTTATACCAGATGAAATTTAAGATTATTTGTAAAAAAAAGAGCATACAATTTAATGATAACAGAATCAGTCCTGTTATTCTAACAGCCACTTAACACACAGTCCTATATATTGTGCATTCCTTATGTAATATGTTTAATCTGGGAATTTAGAAGACAATTGCTTGAAATTTGGTAATGTGTAGCTGAAAGTTCATTTTCCAACAGCTCAGATCTTATAAGTTCAATTAATCACATCCTCATTCTTTGTAGATTGATAAATTGTCAAATTTCCCTTGGAAGTGTTTTGGGATGTAAAAAAAAGCCATCCACAAATTTTAGAATTACCTTCAAACCAGAACATAAAAGATTGGTGCTAAACCATTAATTCTCTTCAGCTCTGTATGAATCAGGTGCAGAATCTGCACTATCCTTTGCAGGATTGATCCAAGTTTGATTATCTGTTAACTGTCAGATCTGGTCACAGTCTGAATGAAGGAAATCTTAATTAATGTACTGGTATTGTGGCAAATTGTTCAAGATCATAGGACTAAGTGCTACCCAGTCAACAATTGTTTCCTCCCAAATCTGGTTAGCTATCTAATTACAAGTTTTTAAGCTAGCCTTCTCTGCAATTAGTCTATTATTGTAATGAGCTATCTTGAGGAACAGAAGGAAAAGCCATAACCAAGAAAATGGTTGGATAACAGAAATCTGAGTCTAAACAGAGATGTAATTTGAGAAAATGTCTTAGATTTAGACTCTCCCTAGTTCTTTTGTGGATAAAGGCAGTTGTTGTAACCCTATAATAAAGCTAGTTTTAGTATTCATAACTTTGGGTTCCATATCTGGTCCTCCTCCGTGAGCTGATAATTATCATGCATTTTGGTACTGAGTTCTGTGTTGTCAACACATTGCCCAAGCACTTCTTCCAATGTGTGCTTCAAAGACATAATCCTTGTTTTCTATATTAAGTTCTAGGCATACTACATTTGATCTTAACTCAAAGGCTAAGAAGCACTACAAATGCTTAATATGATTGGTTTGGGTACTGTCTTTTTAAGAGGCAGACCAGAAGGTTTAGCATGCATAACCCATATAAATGAACGGAAAGGAACCCAGTAAGAATAATAAGAACTTCAGAAAAAATAAATTTGAGATCTCACGTATGTTTCTCCAATATAGGACTATACTGTGGGTGTGTTTTTTATTGTCCTGAAGGCTGGCCTAAAATCAGTGGTGGGATTCAGCCGGTTCACACCACTTCGGCAGAACCGGTAGCTAATTTTTTGTTGCCCAGGCCCAGAATGGACTTCCAGAAGCAGCATCCATACAGAGAACTGGTTGTTCGCATATTTGAATCCCACCACTGCCTATACACCCAAACGTTTGTAGGCTGTCAGGCTGCTTATGGATCTTGGCACATTCCTGAAAACTGCCAGGGTGTGGCTCCATTAGCCAGAAACCTGAACACTAACATGGGTGCTTGTGAGTAAGGGGGGGAGGGCAGAGAAGATTAATGAATGAATGAATGAATGAATGAATGTGCCCATCTCTGCATAAATTTTTACTCCTTTGGGAAATGGGACAGGAGCTGAGCCTTAGGAAAGTGGGGGTGGAAAACACCTCTGCCTGACTGCAGCAGCTTTTCCCAACTGCAAACAACAATTTCAGCTTCATTCCCTCAGAGGGGGCCATTGTGGAGAAACAGTGCGTCCTAGCTCCCATCAACATCCCCAACTGGATAGGATAGTTTTGTCTGGAAAGATACAAAACTTAAGGGCCAAATCATGTGGGGTTTTAAACATCAAAAACACTTTTTAAATTGTACATAGGTCTGGAATGTAGATAATATGTGGCTGAAGCATCTGCCATATGGAGGGAGTTACATTCTATATTATTTACAGTTTTGTCTTCAAAGGGAGTTCTAAGAAGGACACGTTTCATGCATACAGTATGTGCGATTCATAAACTTAAAATGAAAACATTTCTATTAGGTTTTCTTGGAATAGGAAAATCTGCTTTCATACAGTTGTACAACCTAAATTAAAATGATTGATTTTATGAGGACCAAACAGTATCCCTGTACTATTTTCACCTTAGCAGAATGCCAGGTTAAGAATACACTCTATTCTGTACATAGAAGCTGGATAATAATTGATATTGCCAATTATGTAATCTCAGCATTAATCTCAGTATAATATTTTACATTACTTTGGCTAGCTTAGGAAGGGAATCTTCTGCTGACGAATGAACACTGCACCAAAGGAATTTTATGCTGTTCTTGTTATGCAACTAAATAGCAGGTGCTCAGAATTAGGAAACTTGGTAAGATGAATCCTCAGACTGGCTCTGCTCTATCATGATTTCAGAAATGATTTTGTACCAAGGGGTAGGTGCTCGTTTTAAAAAAAAAATAAATGGTACAAATACCACAACAGAGGAAGGAAGGAAGGAAGGAATTAAATTACTCTTCTATTGGAATCTTAAATTATGGGCCAACTTTACAGTCTCCTCAGGGTAGTATTAATCTATTCAGAGTTGTACTTTGGAGAAGATTTAGTGGCAGAGAAGGAAAAAAATCTCATCTGTTTGTTAGCATTTGACAACAGGTATCATGATTGCAGAAATCAGCAAATTATAATACAATATGTGCATCATGGAGACCTGAAGAAGTTGGCAAGATTCCTGTTCTCCCATATTAGTGCTTCATACAGGAGAATATCCAACCATATGCATGCCTTAGGGTGGTTGGATTTACTTGCATGTAGATAGCATAGAGCAGCTGTTAATTTACTTAACCTTAACCTTCCTTAATTGTCAATCTGGATAGTTTTCTCATTATTGCTTTCTTCTCAAATGTCTGCAAGCTCATCTATTTAGAAAGCTTAGAGTTATAGACCATTTATGCATTTAGCTTTTATGAAGCAGATGTTTTAAACTCTCATTCAGACTGAAGTAAGGAGATTTCAAGCATAATATATCAATGAAGAATAATTTTCATGTAGGCTATTTCCTACTATGCTATTAATGAAGCACCAAGATAAATATGTGAAAAGCATCTCTTGCTTTTCAACCACTGTTTTTATTCTTTTCCTTCCTTGCCAAATACATGACAGGCATATTGCTTTTGACTCAGTTTAATTCATCTTTGGGAGGGTGTATATTCAAAATGTTTCATCTAAAAAACAAGGAGCTTAAGATCTGTTAATTCAGAATTAAGTGCTTACTCTCAGAGCACTGAGTGTAAGATTTCTCTTTAAGTTGTATTTTGAATCATAGCATGTTATTAGCAGGAAGGAGGAAAAATACAATGTTCTAAAAATACACAGAACTGAAGGTATTTCTTTCCTGGTTTCATTTTGTGGCACATTATTCGTTGAGCTGCAGCAGAACACACAATGAATTCTTGCGGGGGGGGGGGGAGTGAATATGTTTTGTTGCTCTGTTACTGCAGATACAGTGTTATTATTCATTTCTTAATGGAATTTTAAGAGAACCCTGCCATACTGCAACTTCATAATCATTTAATCTAGTCATCTTTAAAGATAGATTTGGGGGGGGGGTCATGGAGCAAAATTTATCAAACTAACAATTTTTTTAAGGAAGAAGGGAATCTTATTTATATGAAAATATGTCAAAGTCTGGGCAGCATACAATGAAGAGACATAGATCAGCTGAGGAGACTGTGTTATATTGTTCATGTACTATAGACTTTTTGTTGAAAATAAGATTATGGCTGAAATACAAAGGATTATTTCTCCATATAATTTGATGGCAGGAAATATTGAAATAAACTATGGTAGAAACTCAATTTCCCATTCTCCTTGGGAGAAAATGGAAGTAGCACTGCATTTCCACAGAATGAACTGCAGATTGCAGGTTAGTTATATTTTAAAAAGAAAGCTCTGCTTTTGTTGAAATAGAACTTACTGTATGCCTAAGAATTTTTGTACCATTTTCCCACTATTATATTGAATATAGCTATCTTCTGACTTATTTTTATACATCACTATTATGTTTCTGAGGAGTGAATTTAAACTCAAGTCTGACTTGCCATACATAAAAAAACCGAAAGGAAAATGTAACACTGATATATTGTGTTTTAGTGCACATAGTCTAATTAAACTCCAGGAATATAATAACTGTCAGATTCAAAACTTGCAAAATTTGTGTCAGACCTTTGACGTAGTCCAGACAAGAAGCGTCAACCCTAAGCAGTAACACTAGCTTTACTGTAAAGTTATTGTAACAGAATCTTGCAAGCCTGAAAGTACTTTTCCCCTCCCTTACGTTCAATTTCCCGAAAACAAGGGAGGGTCCCTTCTGAGATGCTTTCTCCATCCATCGCTCCTTCATACTCAGATTTTGTTTATCAGACCACTTTTTAAGTGAAACTCTTCCTGCAGGATGATATTACTAACTTAGGGTAATTGAATATCTGCAAGAAAACAACCAAGCTCAGAGAGCACTAAGGATTCCTCATTTCATCCCTGAACTACAAATATATTCCTTTATTGAAGCTCTTCGTCCTGTCTCCCAATATCATTCCCACATACCATTATCCTAAGTTTAATCTATATAAATAAAAATGTAAATGTTCATTTGGTCAAAATCTTAAATCTCCGTAAGTTCTTCACTGATTGCTTTGAAATTTTGACACAACGTTGCATTCGAATACATGCATGTTTTTATATACCTATATTATATAGATGTCACACCTGTGACAGGTAAAACATGCTTTTTTAAAAAACAGCGCCATCTATTGGACGTAAAAGCAACACACACTTTTACCAGACTGAGCCACAGCAACGTGTGGCCGGGTACAGCTAGTTTTGAATAAATCATCTTTTTGTTTTAAGCATTCTGTGATACTCTCTTAGAGAAGATCTCAGAAATATGCTACTTTGCAACTTTGTGACTCAGCTAATCCTTCAGATGAAATCTGAATAATTGGATAATTGTACAGTGGCAGATGATTCAAGAATATTTATAGGTGAGGATGGAGCTGCTGGTTCCCAAAAGGACTTTTGCCCAAGGGAACCCATGGCCTTCTATTTAAAAAGGCTGAAGTTCGACAACCAACAAAGTGGCAACATTAATGCTTCTAGATCATAGTTCCATTGCTCTTCTATCTTTTCTCTGGCTATTAGATTGACGATCTTCAGAACAAAAAATGCCAGTTCCGTGAAAGTCTGCAAAAAACCAGTGATGAAATTACTGAGTTGAATCGGCTTGTCCATTTGATGCAGAGCAAATTAGATAATGAGAAGAAAAAGGTCAGAAAAATCCTTTTGTTCCCAGAGGCGCCTTTGTAAAGATCAAAATTTAAATATATTGGCCTTAAGATATATAACATACCATATAGATGGTGGTTTTTTTTTTGCTTCCATGGGGTCAAGCGCCAATAATATGGGGCTCATATTATGTCAAACTGAGGTAGGCAGTAGATGCTAGTAAACAGCAATTCACAATGATCCTTATTAGCGTGGCCACTAATGAGAGTTATAGTGGGAGTTATATTTGAAAGTTCATTGGTAATTTACAAAGACAACATAGTGTTCACTTATAAAAAGGAGAGTTGTATCTCTTTGATACAGTAGGTACAATGAAAAACATAAAGCTCACTCTTTTGTTGTACCAGCAAAGACATCTATCTTCTACAAAAAAGTGTTCTTCAATGGATTAGATTTTAATCTGGGCTGGAGAAAAAAAATTCAATTCCTTTCGCCATCCATCCACCAAGCAATCAAATCTTTCCTCTTCGCTGCCCGTTTTCACATGTTCCCGTCCAGAACCCAGCCATGAAGTGTGAGAATTTAATGGAGGCTCATTCTTGTTATTGCTGCCAGGTATAATAGCAGGGGGATGGGAGGAGATGAGCTCGAAGGATATGAAAAGGAGGCTTTAGAGTCAACTGAAAACAAAGCAGAGACCATAAAATAATTTGTGCAGTTTTATGAATAGAAGATGGAATTATTTTTATTTTATTTTTGCAGACAGCTGCTTTGCAAATAGCCATTGGGGATATTGAACATAAAGGAGACCATGCACTAAAAGATGCCCGAGCGAAGCAAACAGAGCTTCAGAATTGCATACAGAATTCCAAGGATCAATTGGCTGTCATCTTACGGGATTACCAGGACCTCATGAATACCAAATTGGCCCTGGATATTGAGATTGCAACATACAACACAATGCTGGAAGGAGAAGAGAACAGGTGATGCTCAAATAGAATATCAAAATAGGATGGATTGTTTTATTTACTACTGCACTGTCCTCAGTAGCAGCGGCCACCCTAATGGCGGTGTGTGTGTTAAATGGTAAATGTTAAATGGTTCAGTCTGACAAAAGCAGCAGTGTGCCACTGGGATGTAAAGCACTGTGAAGCAGTATATAAGTCTAAGTGCTGTTGTTATTGCTATTGTCAGACAAAGCTTACTCCTTTTGCCTTGATATCACACGCATGTCCAAATGGGTGGAGCTTGTCATGCAATGCAACAGACTCTCACCCAACTGTTGTTGTGCCACAATTACTAAATGAGGAGCGGCTTTGAGTTGCCTCAACAACAGGGCTGAGTGACATTAGAAGGTTATTCTTCATCATAAAATGGGTTCAGCCACTGTAGTTCTGATAACATCTCTGTTTATTCAGGGAAAAGAGATAGGAGGAAGTATCAGTGTGTCCCCACTTGCAGCAGCCATTGCACAAATACGTCCAGACAATGTATTGGGGGAGGAGGGACTCAGTTCCTCTTAGGTTGTCTTCGTCTCGTTCTATGAGTGAGAAAGGCTTAAGTCATCCTTAGTTATCTTGTGTTAAGCTATTCTTTTAAACCAACCAGCCAACTTGGCTGGCTGGTTTAAGAGCAAAATAATAGCTTGGTGTAGCTTGGTGGAGTGGTGAAGGTGCTGGTCTAGAAACCAGGAGGCTGTGAGTTCTGTTTCTGCCCTAGGCATGAAAGCCAGCAAGGTGACTTTGGATCAGTCACTCACTCTCAGCCCAAACCACCTCACAGGGTTCATAATGTGGGAGAAAAGGAGGAGGAAGGCATATTAGCTATGTTCACCACCTTGAATAATGTATAAAGTAATGAAGGTGAGATAACAATCAGTCCATCAGTATCTAGGACAGCTACAAGTTGTATAAAATACTATTTTAAAAGGTATCAGATCAAAGATACCTGCATTTTCTTCAAGATCAGAAGCTGCATGTGTCTGACAGCTACGAGGGAACAGATAGAATCTGCTTCTGAGCTGCTCTCTTGTTCCTAAGTATTCAAGAGGGACCCAGTTGGCTCTAGTGCAAGCAGGACCCTGGTTGAGATGGGTCATTCTCAACCAATTCTAGGAACCACGTGTGTTCCTAGAATTTAGGTTTTTGTCTTAACCCTGGCCTTAACTTTCAGCCAGTTATGTGGTCTTTAGCTACTCATTGCCTTCATCCTTGCCTCTTGCAGCATGGGAATGGTAACAACAACAACAACAACAATAATTTAAAAAAAGGCTCAGTGGGATGATGTGAAATGATGTAAGGACAAATATCTACTAGTTCATTGTAGCTAAAGGCAGAATGCTCTTCACATAAAGCTGCTGCCCTCTGGATGAAGCTAGAGTAGAACTCTCTGAATGCTTAGCCAAGCTGGCCAATGGCTATAGCAGTGGTGGCGAACCTATGGCACTGGTGCCAAAGGCGGCACTCGGAGCCTTCTCTGTGAGCACATATGCCGTTGCCTCTGTGACCCCCTCCTCACCAGCAGCCCCCCTGGAGGAGAGTCACCCCCGAGCATGGCCCACGTGGAGCAATGCAGCCAAGGACATGGCAGCCAGGCAGCGTAGACAAGACTCTGCCCTCACATCCCAACGTGCACAGTTGATGCTGTGGGGTGCGGGCAGAGATCGTGGCCACCATGGCGCTGCTGGGCTGCCTGGGGAATCTGCGGCAGGCCCTAGAGGCGGTGAGTGGCCCAGATCG
>JANHFS010005429.1:35870-46957 GCA_032467975.1 Trimeresurus albolabris | reverse complement strand
TCTGATTTGTTACACATCTCTCTCTCTCTCTCTCTCTCTCTCTCTCTCACACACACACACACACACACACAAAACAAATCACTGCAGTCTGGTCCATTCAGGATCAAGTATCCTTGTTTGATCCTTAATAATAAAACTTTTCCTTAAGATTTTAATTGAAAGAACTTTCCCAACAATTACATCTCACTTCCCAGAATCATAAACCTCTGTTGTTAATATCTCTGCAGTACCCATTGTTCAGAATGTCTCTCTGTAAGCAAAAACACAGCATCTCTTGTTAGTGGTTGTCTGGTTAAATATAATGAATCCATTTTACAAAGTTGATCCATCTTGCCAACAAAGTCCAGTCCATTACTCATCAATTTCATCATCTCTCAGTTTCTTATACTCAAGCCCCTTTCAACCTTTTCCACCAAGCCTGCAGTTCTCAGACCAGGCTCTTTTTTCTTTACATCTGGCAGTGCCAAACCAGATTCCAGTCCGTCAGACTGTAAATCAAGTCTAACTGTTATTCTCTGCCTTTGACTGTGCCCTAGGATTTATTCAAAACCATTGCTGACCTATCAAATTGTTTATTAAAGTTTTCGGACAAAACTTTTAAGCTAAGGAGCATTTATTTTCAAAAGCTTACCAGAGAGTTTTATCTCTTTTTGTAGGCATTGTGAAGACAAACAGTTCCTTTCAAGGGGAGGAAGTCATCAGTGTTGCAATATATTTATCAATAGTCAGCTAGGGGGACAACATATGTATATGTATGTTTTGTTTTTGTCTTTTTAATCCACTTGTTAAAAATATTTTTGTCTAGTTTTGTTTTTGTATTTTTTTTTCTTTTTCTTTTGGGACTTTGTATTTTAATTTTCTGAATAAAAATAAAAAATATTGCTAAATAAAACTAGGGGCACAGCTCCAATTATGAAATGAGGCCAGAAAAAAAACCCCAGAGAACTAAAATCATTCTCAAATTAAAGTTGGGGAATTCTATAATGTTAAAGCTCAACATTTTTATTTATTTGTAAAAATTATGAATTTAGCATATAATCCTACCCTTTTATTTCATTGTATAGGAAATATTTTTTTATTTAGAAAGTTATTCTAATCTATAATGTTAATTTAAATTATTTAACCAGCCAGGAAATTTGACTGTTAAAATTGTCTTCTTTTGTTTTGCATTCTTGCTTTTCAAAACTGTCAGTAAGGCAGTACAGGTTGTAAGAGCCCTATGTCTCTTAAGGGTCGAGCAGACTTCTCCGGCACTGTATAGGAAGGAATATATGCACTTTTAGTTCATAGACAGTTGCATAACTGTTTCATTCATATGTCTGTGAATTTTAACAGTCTGGCTAGGGGGCACTCAAACAGCAAAGCACAGAAGAGGAAGTTGGATCAACCAATCAGCATGCAGGATGCACATCTTTGCTGGGAATGCTTGTATTGGCCTATCTGCAGCTGTTTGCAATCTACGCTTTCCCATCAACTCCTTTGCAGGGTAGTATGCAGTGATGGCTACAGGCAATTGTGGGCAACTCTAAATGTAGTTTACAAGCTAGAGATAGGATTCCAGGTGAGTACCATTTGAAAGACAGATGACCAATGAGAACTGCCAAGCTGCTATCCCAAAACAGGAGGCAGGGTCAGAGAGCTTTTGAGAGAGAAGCACTTTCCATCCTACAGACTCAATTGGTCTACTGGACTACATATTTCAAATATACAAATACACGTAATAATCCTCAGGGCCTTACTTGGGTGGATAAAACATTCATACTTTGCAGTAAAGTGTCAGTATATAAATGTTATTTTGGATAGATTGCTTTCACCTATTGTTCCCTTCCTGGTACAGATTTGATATTTCAGACATATTAAAATATTGTCATCATGGACAGGACAAAAAAAATGATCTGGATTTATTACTAAACCCCTGGGCCATCTGCACTAGAGCAAGGATTTCTGACTCCCATTATTTACCAATAACAAGAAACGACTTTCTCACATGTATATCTTAAATTAACTACTATGCCTCCTCTTCTGGCATGGGTGGGGCAGGCCAATCCCATTGGGATGAGACAGTTCCTCGTGTAGGGCTTTAAAAGGTGATAACCAACACCTTGAATTGCATGTAGAAGCAAACAGCAGCCAGTGCAGCTTGTGGAACAGCAGTATAACATGGGTCACTCTAGAGGCCCCAAAGACTGTTTGTGTTGCCACACTCTGTACCAGTTCTAGCTTCCAAATAGCAATAGCACTTAGATTTATATACCACTTCATAGTGCTTTCACAGTCCTCTGTAAGCGGTTTACAGAATCAGCATATTGCCTCCAATCTGGGTCCTCCTTTTACCGACCTTGGAAGGATGGAAGGCTGAGTCAAACTTGAGCCGGTGAGAATCAAATTGCTGGCAATCAGCAGAATTAGTCTGTGTCATCATGGCTCATTCAATCCTTTTCAAGGATATCCCCATGTAAACCACATTGTAATATTCCAGATGTGGAATGACTAGGGCTTGAATGATTGAGCACAGCAACGTCTGATCCAGGAAAGGCTGCAACTGGTGCACAACCTGGAGTTGTGCAAAGGCTCTCCTAGCTGCAACTGCCACCTGCTCTCTGAGCAGGAGTTGCAAATCCAGGAACAACCACAGGTGTCAAAGTCTCAGATCTTGAAGCTCCATGCACTCGAAGCCATTCGGTCTTTTCAAGGTTCAATTGAAGTCTGCTGTCCCCCATCCAGGCTGCAGCATCACTTGTGTCACCAGGGGTGGAGATAAAAAGCTGAGTATCATCAGCATACTGGTGATACTTCAACCCATGGTGAAGGATGATCTCACTGAGCAGCTTCATGTAGACGTTAAAAAGGAGTGGAGAGAGTACTGAGCCCTGTGGCACACCATAAAACAATGTGAGTTGGGTCTTTACTTTCTATTAACACCAATTGGGACCGGCCTTGGAGAAAGGAGCCCAACCAACACAAAACTGCCCACGGCTAACCTTACTTATCCTTTCTCTGCTCTTCAGTACAAAGCCCATATCATCCTTCATATTACTCTTCCTTCTTTTTCACAAATCATTGGACTAACTCTTTTAAATACAGACCTTGCTTCATTCCCTAATTTTTTTTTTGGGGGGGGGCTTGCAGACATAGTTTATCTCCCTTGTTTGATTCAACATCATTTTATCTTAGCTGCCAACCATCATATAATTGTTTCCAGATTTCTCTTACATAGGCTTATAGGATCTGAATCTGATTCTGCAAATGTTATGTAGGCAAAAGTGAGAATGAACAGGTATACTGTAGATAGTCCAAAAGGCATATCTAAAATATAAATTCTTGAGATTTACTGTGTTGTTTAAAAGGATAACAGCTACATCATCAGCAGACAATGCCCCTGCACGCAATAGGGAAAGATGGAGTAGATTGCTTTTGCAATTAATTTGTATTACTTAAAATGAAGGTGAAAAAGATTGACAGGATTATTCGACTTCTGCTGAATCTGTTGTCTATGTGTTTTTGGAGAGAGTACTCCTTTTAGGGAATGGTAAAGGTTGGTTTTTTTTTACATAAGAATAGGTATATGTTAACAAGTATGCCTTTCCATAGATTTCCTACCTTGAGTTTCCAATGATCTTTGTGGACAAGGGAGCTGATGATCTGCAGCTAAATGGGGGTGGCAGAAAGGTTGCAAATCTTTCACTTGGTCTGAATGCCTTAGAATGGCCAGGGATGCTGAAGTTTCAGCTAAAATCTTAAAAGAAAAGGGAAGAAAAGAAATGAGTTGTTTTTCAATCAAACTTGGTAGTCATCAAGACGTGCACACACTATTTTACAACAACTGTATTATATTTAATATTCTGGATGGTCTCTGGCAAGTTTCAGTGCTAGATTGGAGACAGTCTTCCCTAAATTGATGCCTCCAGATGTATTCAACCACAACTCTCAACCCACATGATAGTTTATTATCACATTTGGAGGGATTCAACCAGGGGAAGTTAGTTAATAGTACCTTATTATTCTGTCCAGTCAATCCAGTTCTGTGGAGCCCATATATGAGTGGGCCAAACCTTGTGAATTTCCTCGGCAGCTGTGTTTTTATTTTTTTCCCCCTTCCTACTACCTGTTTCCCTCCCTGGCACAGAAAAACTGTGAATAATAGCATATGATAGATGCTGATTTTTGCTCAAAGTTAATTTGTATCTTTAGAAGTAAAAAAAGCTATAGGAAGGTATTAATCTGCTTAACATTTCTAAGTACATCATCCAAGGGATTTTGTTTTTTTTAATCTTACATATGCTCAGCAGAGCTACTGGCAAAAACTGTACATTTTCTTCATTTCATCCTTGCAACATCAAATGGTAAGCAGCAAAAATTGGATCAGACTTCAAAGACGGCTGTGCTCCCAGTCACGGAGCGACTCCTCCATTTCACATATTGAATTCAAACAGGATATCAAAGTGCTACCAAAAAACCTCAGGTCCTTGTGAGGAAGAGAAAAAAAAAAAGAGGATCTCACATCTGTAGAAAGTGAAGTGCACAGACAAATCACCTCAGGGACCAGCTAACGTTTATTCACAGCAGCAGATTTCCAGCCTTTTGATTCCGCTGTTCACTGTACCTCCCTGTCTTTCTACAGAACAAAAGTTCTTAGCAAGCAGAGCTTTGTCTCCAAGACTTGAAATATTCCCTAATGGTTTCATATTCTGATAGTTGTGCCAAGTAACTGTGAACATGCTTCTGAACTAGATTTAGGGATCTTGTATCATTATAGAGTCTGAATGTCACAGTACCTTGCTTGTTTGTTTTCCAAGAAAGCACTGTTTTGCAGGAGGACTGCTATTTTTCTGTCTGAAACAAGAAAAAAAATGTTATTTTTTTTCTTAAGCCAGCATTAACTATTATGTCATTTCCCTTCTGATTACTGTATTCCCTCTAACTTTAATCCCCTGATAATAATTTCTCACAACATAGCTATTATATTTCTACAGATTTTACTTAAAGAGGGTACATTTATTTCTTTTCTTTGAGGGATATTTTCAAAAACAACAACTATTTATGGAAGGTTCTGCTATCAATTTAAACAAAACACAAAAGAAAAATGTTCCCTTATTTTAAAAACATTGGCCAAAAATCAAAAGGGGAAGTTATGTCTCCTTCAGATTTGCTCATTTACATATTTCTATTCTCACTGGCTATCAAAGAAACAAGTCACTTTTGAAAGTACTGTAATTGTTGTTTCTAGCTGGCCTCTTCAGCAGACACCTGCTGGTCACCCCACTCCAAATCACAAAGGTTGAGGAATTCAAGCTGTTGGGTCCTTTGCTCTCAAATCATTCACTACATGAAATCTCACAGTAATATATTATCTGCTAACTAATTCTAGAGGACACAAAAGAATCCTACCCACACTCATACACACACACACAAACAAACACACACACACACACACACACAGAGAGAGAGAGAGAGAGAGAGAGAGAGAGAGAGAGAGAGAGAGAGAGAGAGAGAGAGAGAGAGAGAGAGAGAGAGATATTCTTTGGCTGATAAACTATCTGGAACTTATTTACAGATACAGTTAGCATTGAAAAACCTGTAATTTGCCATTGCTAAAAAGCACATTAAAATTTTAGCTTTACATAATTCAGACTATATTAGATCCTTTTTGCTGGTAATGCAGGCTGTAACTCATGGATTCTTGTCCATTCAGAACTGTACACATTGTGCTCTCTCTCTCACTCACGCTACAAATTTAACAACAGAGTAGATTCACACACTGGGTTCACATTCAAGTTTACCAAGGAAGCCAATAATGACTTGCTTCACACAGAAACGTAAACCATAAATCAAGATTTTCAGTGCTCTAAAGGTTGCATAAATCCATCAAGCATAAGCCACAACCACACCAGAAGTATAACTTAGTTTTGGGGTGCAGACAACTTAGCTAATCAAAGACCAGACTATTGACCATTGTCAATATATTGGAAACTGCAATCTAAAAGTTCAGGGGGGTTGGAACCAATCGGGGTGAGATTTTAAGGGGTGAATAAAATGTCTTTTGTCCCCTAACCCTGCCTCTAACATGCTTCCAAATGGCCAAGATATTTAGGTTGCTTGTTGAACGACAAAATACTACTTGTAGGCCACCCTCAGTCCATGGGAGTACAGCTTTTACATTCTTGATTTAGCTTAATGTACAGCCCCAGCAATGAGAAAGGGAGATTATAGGACCAGTACACTACAATTCAGATTTAGGAATCAATTCCTAATTTTAAAAAAATAAAACCTCCCTTCGATCATCTCTTTGATTTCAGATCCTTCACCGTTTGGATTGCCCTTTTCTGAATTCTATGCTCCTGTTCACAAACTTCAAAATAGCATTTGTTTTTAGCTGTGCATTACACTGTTGACTCACGTTCAATGTGTGGTCAGCTAGCATTCGGAGCCTTTCACCTATATTAGTGCCAAAACAGATCTTCCCCATCCTATATGTAGCCCTTTCATTTGTCCTACTGACATGCGCAAGATTTATTTTCTCTCCTCTCATTTAATAGTCATCCCTCCCAACTCTATGTCATCTGCACACTTGATAAGCACATATTCCTACAATAAACTGGAAAATGGCTCTGATACAATATTAGTAAATAAGCTGTTGTAATGGAGTGGCCTCCCCTTCCTTGCCCGGGCCTGCCCACCTAGTAGTTCAAAAGCATGCAAATCCTTATTAGAGGAATGACATATATCTGGACAAGATGGGCGGCACACAAATTTAATAAATAAATAGATACACATTCTCTACTAAGTGTAAAACATTCCATTTTTATGCAAACATTTGAATCGAGGTCATGGGTCATTCTAACTTGACTACATCTTCCATTCATGCCTTATAGAGCCATAATAATTTTGCAAATGAGGGCAATTGGTATGAAATTAGGTGTTTCCTTAAGTATGCTTAAGTCTAGTAATGAAGGACTAATAGTTCACGTAAGTCAAGTTAATCATGAATATATATCACTTTTCAGCAATTTTTTTTCAGAGACGGCCTAATCAAAGTATCCCTAGGATGAAAAACCAATATTACAATATCCTAGGCTTTGTATACATTTGCCTATTGCAATGAGATCTGTTGGGCTATAGTATTTATTTAACAATTATATTGAGAGGACTCCAAACATATAATCTTTCCCATGCAACCATCCCAAATATGAGATAATTGGATGAAATATATTTATATATAATTAGCTATACCTCTCTGCATTCATAGTGCAATAACATAAAATGCAGTAAAATAAGAATGCATAATAATATAATAATAATGCAATAATATAAGAAAGCTACTTTGATGTAGTGGTTAAGGTATTAGCTAAAAACCAGGGGACTGTGAATTCTAGTCTACCTTAGGCACAAAGCCAGTTAGGTGACCTTGGGCCAGTTACTTTCTCTGTACCTGGGAAGCAGGCAATTGCTGAAAAACCTTGTCAAAAAAACTGCAGGGACTTGACTAGGAAATATCAAGAGAAAAAAACTGATTCAAAAGCATGTGTGTTCATGCGCACAAACACACACTTATATACACAGGCAAGTCCTATTAAGAAGTAGTTTTCATGGGACTGATATCAACCACATTTCTTCAGATATTATTAATGGCAGACCAAGCTTCTATTTCTACTTATGCAAGCAATGATAAACATATTTCTTATATTCACATTTACTACACCAAGCCTTACATATTTTCATCATACTGTAATAACCCAATCCCTTTTAACTGCCTTTTTTCAAATCTTTTTAGTCTTTTTCTTTGTAAGGAAAGTGCTTCATAATCCATATTTAATCTGCAGGCCTTTTCTTCATCTTTTTACTTTGATCTCCTTAGCTTTTTTTTTTTTTAGAAACTTCAGATAAGTTTCCTTTGTTGGGGGTCAAAATCTACTCTGTTGCCCCAGACTCCTAAGTTTCAACAGTTCAACCAATGATCAAAACTACTTCATTTGGGCTGTAAAAATATAGAACACCACCAAATGGGAGCAAAGAGTTAAAAGTTTTATTTTTTGCTTCCATCTCAAGAGTGTCCAGTGTTTTGCAGCCCTGATTTGGTATTAAACCACATACAAATAGCAAGATTTTAAGCATTTTTCATTTTTTCATTGTTGGCCTTTAGCTTGTCAAGAAAGTGGCAAGGAGGGGGGAATCATGGGATCAAAATACTTGGCTTGAGAAAACCCATCACCTTTTCAGGTCTGCCATATCACCCAAAGACAGTCTTTTACAGCGTTAGCTCACTTGGTGCTTTTCAGAGCTGAGATTGTTGTGAAGTTTCAAAGCATAGTGGACGGATGAAGTAAATATTGTCAGATGCAGTATTTTATCTTTTCACCACTTCTTTCAGAACTCTGTATCTATAGGGCTTTTTGTATTATTTTGTCTCCTAGTTTATAAAAGCCATGGCCTAAGTTATTATTATTATTATTTTATTATTTAATATAATAAATAATAAATAATGGAAACTCTCAGCCTGCAACACAGCCTAAAGCTGAAATAAAGCTGAAACAACCACATATTGATTCCCCCAAAGCATAAGAATGCTCCAGTTCAATCAGGTCAAAGCCCATTTTAATTCAACATTTTATTTCTCCCAATAGCCAACCAGATGCTATTGTGGTGCTTGAAAATAAGAGATGGAAACATTCTCCTCTCGTTTCATTGGCTTTTAGTAGCCCCAAACCAGAGTTAACACTGACACAAGACTTGAAGCCTTTGATAGACTTGTCCTTCATTCGTTTAATCCATTTTTAAAGCCATCCAAGTTAGTGGCCATTATCACATTTTCTGGTAATATATCTATGACTTATACTATACCTCTCTGTCAGAAGCACTGAAGTGCTTCCATGGTGAAAGAATTTGCCAATGACATCACTGTTGCCTGGGGGACACACAGTTGGGGGCTCCTTTCACATCCCCGTGAAGTTGTCAACCGAAGTGGTACCCATTTATCTATTTGCGGTCACCTACTTTAGAACTGTTGAGTTGGCAGAAGCTGGAGTGTGTGACGGGAGCTCACCCTTTTCCACAGCAGCCGTGGGTCTCGAACACAAGCTTGCTGATCGTCAGCCCAATGTTCTAACCTTGTGAGCCACCATGCTCCCTTAAGTCCTCGACTTACAACCATAATTGAGCCTGGAATTATGGTGTTAAGTTGTTGCGGTCATTAATTGGGTCACCACAGGGTGTGTAGCTGTTATAACTTTAAAATCGGGTTGTAATTTTTATGGGGGGATCCGTTGTAACAGAACAGTCACTAAGTGACTGGTGATAATGAAGGACTACTTCGAATTATGTACTGTGTGAAGAAGTATTTTTAAAAAGTCTTTTAAATTTCCTACTAGTCAGGTTAGTTAGATGGCCCTTGTTTTCTATTTCTCCTGGTTCCTCTCCATACTAATTTTCTCCGGTATTGAAAACCAGACTATGGGATCATCATTTTAGGGGCTATCCTCTTATATTTTATAAAGGATGGATGAGTAACATATCGCTATGTTACATATCAGTAGGCATGGTCAATGAAGAGAGTTAATAGGAATTGTCAAGTCAAAATATTTGGAGGGCTGAATATTTGCTCAACTCTGCTAAAATGCCACGAGTGCTAGTGGTAATATATATTTAAATAAAGGTAATCTTTTTTTCTCTTCTCTTTTGTTTGTTTCACTGATTATAATTTATTCCACTCTATCTACAAATGTCCAAAATCTGTCCTGGAGGATCAGGGCATCTTCTGAAAAAGTGTAAGATAACGTAGGAAGAAGGATCAATTTATAACAATTATCCAAGTACCAGATGTTTAAACATAACAATAATTACAATATGTACTTATCTTTCTGGAAGGCAACATATGCATTTAAATAATAATAATAACAATCTACAATTTTGATATGTGACTTGTTTAAATTTCTACCATCAGTGTAAAGTACAGTAAAAGTCAGATCTCAAACTTTTCCTTTGAAAAAAGGCTCATTGAACTCAGTGGAAATTTATTTCTGTATAAATATGTTTAGGATTGCGAGGATTGTGATGAATGGGCCCTTCCCCAAATATTTATAATATGACTCAAATAATCTACATCAGAATTTTACTTCTGTGGGTATATCACAAAAGTAGATCAATTATTAACTATGAATCATTTTATTGGGTATTACTGTGCTGTTAGTCTTTTTACTAACAAGATTATGAAATCTATAGGATCTGATTTTCTTTCTTTAAAAAGAGCAATCCATCAATCTTTTCAACAGTTGGGGGGGAGGTGTAAGAGGGAGGGGGAGAAACATCCAAGCTCCATTATTTCCTTTGATCTGATATGGGAAAAGATTCTGCATATTATGAATGTATCATGTTCATTGAGGCTTCTACTAGAGCTTGACAGGTACAGTGAGCTGTATTGTAACACTTTGTTTAGAGATACCATAGAATAAATTGAAATGATAAATGGTGCCATCAGTGAATGTAAATCATCTGCTTTGCTTTTGAAACACAACATGGGCAAAAAATGAACCCTAGCAAAAGTCTCCTCTTGTGACTACAAACTGCATGTATATTATCAGCTGCAGAAAACCAAGCAGCTATTCAAGAGTATGATTAAAGGGAATGAGATTCAAGAACTGCTACAGAAGGAAACAGGAAGTTTACAACAGAGGCACAAAACATGAAGTTCAAGGACTAATATGATCTCCAGGTAGCATTTTTCAAGCTTGTCACCAAATTGTGGCAGAAAAATATTAAAAACATTGGGAGAGATCATGCCCTCTGTTTCAGTTGAAATCATGTTAGTTTAACGAAAATGAAAGAAGAAATGATATAAACTTTATACTGATCCCGGCTTACAGGCCACTAAAGGGGCCTTTATTTAATCATTTATTTCAATTAATGGGAACTCTCAAATGATACTGCCTAAAGGCAGTATCAACAAATATTACTACTAGAAAAAATATAATTGTATAAACACTTTTAAAGCATATTATAAGAACATGCTACATATGATGCACTGGTTACCAGTGGCCTTCCGGGTGCGCTTTAAGGTGTTAGTTACCACCTTTAAAGCGCTTCATGGCATCGGA
>JANHFS010005429.1:0-18606 GCA_032467975.1 Trimeresurus albolabris | reverse complement strand
CAAAGTTTCGCCCCCTATAGTCAGCGATGGAGTCAGCTGACTATGCCGAGGCGCCGGCAACCACAACCACTCGGTCTGTGTGTTGTTCTGTGTGTTTGTGTGTGTATGTGTGTGTGCGCGCATGCGTGTAGCGGAATTAATTATTATTATTTAGTCTTTTTAAGGTCAAAAATGCAAGCCACAGTATTTCCTATGACACTTTATAGAAGCAAAAATTGGCCTTGAAAGAAGCAGTATAGGAACAGTATTTATGCCTTTGAACTTTGGTATTAAAGAAGACTCTAATTTAAGAATTCTTTAAGAATTCTGAGGACAGTCAAGAAAACAAACCAATGAATCATTGAACCAATCAACCCATAGTTCTCACCTGAAGAACAAATGACCATGCTCCAATTATTCTACTTTGGACACATTATGCAAAGACCTAACTCTCTGGAAAAATCTGTGATGCTGGGAAAGGTGAAAAGAAAAAGAAGAGGATGACCAGCAGCAAGGCCTCAGTTACAATGGCAATGATTACAGCAATGGGAAACTCCAAAGAATAAGTTAGAGATAGATGTCTTGGAGAAAATCTATCTATGTCAGGGGTGTCAAACTGGTAGGCTGTGGGCCAGATGCGTCACACGCAGGCCACACCCACCCTAGCTCCGTAAAGGCAAAAAACATTGTAATACATCACGTGACTCGATCAGGTTTGACACCCGTGATCTATGTGGTTGCTAGGTGACTTGATGGCACATAATGAATCAATCAATATCAAATCTAAATTCAGATCCCAATCCAGAAAGCAAGTGGAATGGGAAAAGAGACACTTCTCCTTATATAAAACCATTTTGTCAGTCAGATTGCCACTGAGATAATTCTTCATGGAAAAATATCTTTAGGATGTAGCATAGACATTTGCACGAAGTGATAATAGTTGATTTGATGCCCAGGCTCTACCATAGTACATAATGCAATACTTTGGGCAGAGACTGCAAAGCTTTAAAAAAACTAAAATGAATTCAACACTTATGCTCAGAAGATCCAAGGTAAGCATATATCACTTCAGAACAAAACAAAACAAAACAAAATCATAACATTCAAATAGGGAAGGCAATAGCCATAGGCTGGAATTACTTCAGGATGCTTTAAGGTTATTTGAAACCTCTTACCTAAGCTTCAAGGAATGTGGAAAGTCACAGGCTTAAATCATTTTTACAAGTGGCACTGTACTGTTACTGGATATTGGTCATGAAAGTCAAATGGAGCTCACTGTCCAAAGGTAGCATATCCGTGGACATTCATTGCTTGGGGGAAGGTGGAAGAGAAACACCTGGTGCCATTTGTTCCCCTTTATTGATTCCCCAAATGTACCTGGGAAAAGAGATGCTGGACTACACAGAATTTTCATCTCTTAGATATAGTGACCACATGTCCTTTATTATAAAGAACAGTCCTTATTTTTTAGAAAACTGTCTAAAGATTTATTTATTTTTCAAAATCTCACTTTTGTCCTTTCTTTTAGTCATTTAATTTCACCATACAAATGCTGCCACCGGATGCATAGTTTTTCACATTCATGTAAAAATATGAATTTAAAGAAATGTCTCTTTAAAATAAATGTACATATACTGCTTGATCATAAATATTTTCATTAGAATATTGAATGTTTTATATCAATATCAGATGCAAACATCATTCTACGCAAAATGGTTTTAAAAAATAACATTAGTTTGAATACCTTGCCCAACACTGCTAAATATTACAGGACTTTCATTATGATTGTATCTTCTGCTCCAAGAGATTTGGAATGGAATTTATCTTACCTTTGTTTTCCCAAGAGCCCATTTGTCTAACTTGGCCTTTTGGAGAATAGCAATGCAGTTTTCTTTGTTTGGAGAAGGGTTCTCATGTGCTTTGAAAGCAATGTAATAATATCTACAGAAATATAAAAGATAACCAAGATCAAATCTCAAAAAGCAAATTGTTTACTATGGCACAGAAAACCCTGCAAACATTATGGATTGGGATTTCATGAATCAGAGCAATTGCCTGGACTAGTTCTTGCAGTTTTCTTGGCAAGGTATTTCAGAAATGGTTAGTCATTGACTCCTTCCTAGGGCTGAGAGAAAGTGACTGGCCCAAGGTCATCCAGCTGGCTTACTTTAAAGCAGGACTAGGATTCATGGACTCCTGGTTTTTATCCTGGTACCTTAACTACTACACCAAATTGGCTCTCTCACTATATTGTATATGTACACTATCCAAACATATATCCCCATACCACAAAATCACCTACCAAATGGAATATGTCTACGGTAAGAGCCATCAAAAAACCAGGCAGCTTGATAAACCTTTTGGGATGGGGCATTTTAATTGGATTAGAAAGGGTCAGTGCTCCTATTAAATTTAAACCTTACCACACCAATAAAACTTAAAATGTATCTTCACAGCCAACTCATCTTCATTCACTTCCCTTGACTTTGTAAAAGTTGTTTATGTATGTTTAAAACAGCAGAATGCCATTATATATGTTTGGCATATGATACATATTTAGGTTTAACTAATTTCAGGATTCCAATAAATTTCATTTATTTTGAAATTCTATTGGAGACATTAAAAGCTAAGGGCAGTTTTTTTTTCCTTAAAAAAGCATGTGTTTAAAATCTTGATAAAATCTAAGGTAATGTTGGGAGCATCAACTTGCTAAATTTAATGGGGGTGCCCCAAGTTACTTAATAACATTCTTTCTTCACCAGCCTTAAAGCTGATGTTCATTTAAAGCATTAATACATCACTATTTCAGATACTATTGCTTTTTTGTTTTAGAGCAGATTGGTGACACTGAAAGATAACTGAGCCCAGATTCACTCAATGTGTGTCAAGACTACAATTAGCTTACAGTAAAAATGACTTCCACATTCATCTTCATTACATAGAAGTTATTGGTGAGGGAAGGGAAGCAGAGGAGAGAGCAAGAATGAAATCAAAGGCAAAAAAGATTCTGCCCTTGGAAGGAGAGCCGGCCAGCCACCCTTCGGCCTCCCTGTACAGTACAGTATAGTTGAATTGTGACTGGTCCCAAAATGGGGCCTGCTTCAAGTACGGTGCCACATGGCCTCCATGTAGAAAGATGGCATGGTGGCTCACCTGCTTTTCAAAGGAGAAGTGGACCCAACCATGATGTGGGTTGGGGAGGAGGGTGTGAGCCCAAGACTTGTAGGGCCCCAGCAGGGCAGGGAACAGGCCTCAGGCCTGCTTGGCCCCAGTAGGGTGGAAGCAGAGCAAAGGTTCCTCAGGGAGTGAGAGTGGCCCTGGGAAGCCCAGGCAGGCCATCTGTGAGTTGGGGAGGTAGTTGCAGTGTGGGCCTGGCTTTGTGCTAGGCCTTCCAGGACTTCTATCACCCCTGAGGCACTCCATGCTCTGCTTAATGATGCAACAGTGAGAGCAGGGATTATGGTCATTAAGCAAGGTGATCACTTGGGCGCCTTGTTTAATGACTGCCATGAATTACGACCATAATGGGCAGACTCCATTATGGCTGAAGATCGAGGAGTACTTGTATTATGCTTAAGTGTGCCATAAGCTCTTCATTGTTTTTGAGTTTACAAAACTTTGAAACACTTTTTTTTGCAGCAACCAGCTGTGTGTCTCTTTCTAAAGATACTATTCTGTCTTGTGCATCATACCATAATCCATGTGATACGTTAATTGGTGGAAGAATAATCAACTGAAAGTAATTTACTAAATACAGAATCAACTGGATGTCTCAAAGACACTATTATAGGATTAGAATGTTTTCTACAAAGTAACATGAAACTAAAAAACAAAACAAAAGAAAACCTGGTAATTCCCAGTGTGAAAGCAAAATGTTTTACATACTGTTTTAAAGGAACAATAATAGAGTGGATAATTTTGGGAAAAGATTGAGAAAAAGAACATTACTGACCATCTGCATGTTTATTAAAACATGACTCACACAATCTTCCAGAAATCATAGCCACACACTCACTCTCTTCACGCACACACATGTATGTATGTATATTTGCTGGGAATAAGGTATATATAGATTTTTTTATCAAACATATTTTATATTCCTTATTAATAAGGATATTACTCAGATCTCTAGTGTGTTGGAGAAGCTTTCCATCACCATCAAATACATTACAGTTCCCATCCTAAAGGCCACCAGATGGCCAGAATAAAGTAATATTCCTTAATTATACATAACTTAAGAATCTACTTCAAAATAACCCCTATTTTTTCAATCATGGTATTATACTATGATCCTGGACCGCTAAAATATAATTTTATGTGTACATATTCATATATTAAGTACATTTAAGATTTTCTCTATCTGCCTTATTCCTCCTCAGTAACTAGCGAGAAGACCTTACTAAATGTCTTTAGAAGGCTGTCCTTGGAAAAACTGGCTTGGTTTGCTTTTGGGGCACCTATATTATCCCAGACATTTAAAATATCATCTAAAATTGATGATATTTCTGTTCCTTAGATCAGAGTTCCCCAAATTTTCTGGCTTTACAGATCAGCGGAGAATGGAGGAGAGAGGGAATGATTCTGCATGAGCAGTGGGCAAATGCATATGCATGAGCGCTCCATTTGCACAAGCAGCAGGCACATGCCCCTGCCACCCTGCTGCTCATGCAAGTCAGGATACGTGCACACATGTGAGCACTCCCTTGCCATTCTGTGGCCCAGGTCCGAATGGCTGAAGGCCCAGTAGTGGGCCGCAGCCTGGGGGTTAGGGACCCCGGCCTTAGATACTTATATATGTTTTCTTTTCATTTCTACCCTTTTAATCCTGTGAAACCTGCTTTTTGTAAGATTGCCACACACACACATACACACATAAATACAATTGTGGTTATGGCAGCAATTATTTCACAAATAAGAAGCATATTTAATAAAACAAGGGAGTAGGTCTATAGAAGCCAAACATTTTCCCAGCTTCTAGATAATATTCACTAAATCAAGATATTTAGCTATTACATAGCTAAAACATAGCTATGTAATAGCCTATAGAAAGTTAGCAAAAATGAATAAGTAAAGAGCAAGATCCTTATGAAACAGGGATTGTCTTAAAAAGTCCAAATCCCTATATCTAAAGAAGTACGATAAAGGCACATTTTAATAATATATGCATTTGGTACTTTATATGCATATATACACTTTTAGAAAAATTATGCAGTAGTATAATAGTTCCATGACACTGATCACCTGAGCAGTGTACCAGTTCAAACTATTGTTCAAACAAAATTGTTCAGACAAAATTAAAGCTTTGGTTCTTTAATCTTTAATTTAATCTTTGAGATTAAATCAGACTTGGACCAAGTATTTTTTCCCAAAGAAACCATTTTTCTGACAGTCCTTTGTACTAAACATCTTCTGTAAAATAAGATGTGTACCCTTCCTATTTGAAGAGTCATCATTTAGTGCTCAATGATTATATTACAGATGCCCTAAGTTCTTCATTTTATTTTTAATTATTTAATTAAATAAATAAATTTATGAACAAATAATAGTTATATTAAAAAGCACAATACAAGTTTGCTTTGATACAAGGAAGTAGAATAAATAACAGTATTTATTTTATTCTTTGTAAAAGGTGATGTTGATATTATTTAATTATTAGCAGTCCCACAACTAATGATGGTATACCATGTGTTTTCCCCATCACTTTATCCTACTCCACAAATCTTGAATCTTCAGCAGCCTCCCATAGCACTGCTCCTTGCCCCCCTCCCCCAGCACATTGCATGGACCTGTCATCATGTAAATGTTCTCTTAACATACTTGCTTGCATATGAATAGTGTAATTCAGCAGAAGATATGCACTCAGTTCTATAATAAATGGCCCTTCTGAGAGATTTCACAAGCCAGGGAAATTTAAGCCAAGATCAAAGCTGTGGGACTTGTCCTGATGCACTTGTATGAGTCTCATTAGCATTAACAAATAAAGGGAGGAATGCAAATCTAAGTGCTTCTATTTCCATTTTCACCAAAATGAAACAAGAAATAGGGATCTAATGCATAACGAACTGCTTCTGAAAATATGATGCTGGTGCAAAAAATGTTTTCATTTTCTGTAGTTGGTGTTTCCATTTACAAAATAATATTTGTGCATTGGAGGGAGGGAGGGAAGGAAGGAAGGAAGGAAGGAAGGAAGGAAGGAAGGAAGGAAGGACGAGGAAGGAAGGAAGGCTATTTGCATATTTAGCTGAACATACATTACCCCTGTAGAAAAAAATATATAAATTATGTTGAACTGGGTAGGAATATATGATTTAATCCACCATCCTACATGGATTTATACAAAGGTAAGTGGCATGGCTTTCAATGGGTTTTATTCTTTAATATGGTAAGTGGATTTAGAAAAATGATGTAACAATTCTTTTTTTGAGAATAATGCCTTAGGAACAGCTACAAATAAAGAACTGTAAAATATGGGCCACAACTTCATTATTCTTGCCTAACAACATTAAACAAAAACTATGTAACCATTGTTCATTGCTCAGTTATATTCATGTTAATGGCTCCAAAAGAACATTTAAGCTACCTGGTCCTCACTTAAAGAGATTCACAGGATTTATTATATTCTTTAGAAAATAATGTCTCTCAAACTTGTTGCTACCTTTCCAAATTTCAAATTGATGGCTCTTTATAATAATGATAGACATTCAATATCCAAGAGTGATACAATATACTAATTAGATTAGATTAGATAACCTTCATTGTCATTTTTTTCCTGTGGGACAATGGCACACATTAAAAATGAAATTCAGTGGCTTCCTCTCAAAGTGTACACATTACAAGCTGCCCGGTGTATGAGAATGTGCAGCTATATAAATTGAATAAATAAAGGCAATACATCCTCACCTACTGTGTTTCTGCAGCAAATTTCTGGCAATTAACATAGAGAGGGGAATTCCACAGCAGAAGTAGCAAGAAGATCTATAGTAGGCTGACCAAGAACTTTTTGCTGGAACATTCTGGCCAGCAGACCATAACTGCATACATTTTAAATCAATTCCAGTACAGACAAATGTAGCCATAATAAATTTTAAAAGTCTTTAAGATGTCACAGGACTCTCCATGTAACTGTATGTTTTGATTTCTCTGAGCTGTTCTCTATTATTTTGCATAATGCAATTGTATGGCTGTATTTGCATACATTATGCTAAGTGGTTTAGAGAAAACTAGTTATAGATCAAAACATCGAACCAAAATGAATGGCTTCTGAATCACATGTCTAGGAAGTCTTAAGATAATGTTAAATCTCAAGGTATTTTTTTTTCTTCTACTGGTATTCAATTCTTGGAGGCTGCCTGTACAAGTCCTTGAAGTTTTCTTGGCAAGTTTTTTTTAGAAGTGGTTTTCCTAATTTGCTTCCTTCCTAAGACTGAGAGAAAGAGACTAACTCAAAGTCACCCATCTGGCTTTGTGTCTAAGGCGAGACTAGAACTTATAGTCTACCAGTTTTTAGTCTGATACCTTAACTACTACACAAATTTTTCAGGTACTTAGTCATTATATAAACTATACTCGAATATACTCAGGTACACCATGTCTTTGGAAAAAACAAACTTTCCAAGACAGACACATGTCACTGAAAGGAAGTTCCAAGATTGAGCCCAAATGCATGTTTAATTTTATTCTAAGGATTTTGAGGATAACTGGCTAAGAGAATTTGTAGCAATTAAAATTTGTGTTTCTAAAGTAAGTTCCAGGCTTGCCACATAAAATAGCCCCATAACACATAAAAACCAGACAGGCAAAGCATCAAACAAAAGTTTAGCTTTTATTTACCTCAGCCTGTCTATTTCCTGTCTTTAAGTACTCTGTACTCATCTTTCCTGCTAAGGGTTTACAAAACAGCAGCTACTAAAGATAAGGAGTTTGCCTATTCGTAAGAAATGTGCTTATTCATTAACATCAAGGGGGAAATGTTTCATTTATTTTTTTGGTAAGTTACAAAAATGGATCAAAATATAAAGTCATTGGCTTAGAAAAATCTTTGATATCCTTAGTTTTACTGACATTTCAAAACTCTTGTTTATACTTGCCTGTTTAACAAAAAAGGATGAAGTGCCATTGCATTTAGTGTTTTTCTGAAATGTTTTTATATATTCCTTATATCTAAGCCTATGTAATAGAAGTAAAATTCAACATAAAAACGATTGTAAATCATAGAAATGATTCCATATGTATATTTCACATATTCTAAAGGAAAAATAAAATAAAATAAAATACACAATTATTTAAAATTAAAAGCAGGTCACAGACATTAAATAGCAATAGCATAAAACAGATTTTAATAGCTGGTTAACTCAATAGCAAGAGTTAAAATGAATGTCATGTTAGAATGGAATAAAAAAATACTAGTTTTTAAGTCTAACTCAACCAGAAGCCCATTTAATTATGACCCAGCTACTATCCTTTAGGCTAACCCCAAATTGTTGCACATAAATCATATATGCTATCATGAGCAGCAGACAGAATGTCAAATTATGTCTATTCATATGTATGCAAATACCATAAATTTGGTCTATGTATTACATCTAAATGAATCCACTTAGTTGAAATGTAAAAAGGGCCATGTAAGAACAAGTAAGTGGGAATATCTATTTTTCCCTAGCAATTTGCAGCTGCTTTTATTTATTTTTATTAAAAAATTCTGGCATTCAATGGAAGAAAACTAAGCATATTAGAGCTACTAATGTAACTGGAGACCTGACCCCAAGTTCTCTCAGAGATCCAAAAATCTTTAGAACTAAAAGGTCCAAAACTATCTACAGTATGCCTCAAACCTGAAATGTTATGTCTTGGGAACATCAACTGATACAGGCATTATCTCTAAACATAAATAGCATTGCCTGTGAGCTGGAAGAATTCCTGTTGCCAAAGGGATGCTTCTTTCACCTCATAACCTTTACCAGCCAATGTATTGAGGCTTATAGTTGGTCTGTAAATATATTATTGTACTGTTGGATGGCCTCTAGATCATTATCACTGAATGTCTCTTGAGGAGTCATTCAATTATCTATCTTCTGACCCATCAAACTCTCTGCAGATGACACTATCTGCCTGACTTTGTCTGCCCTTGGTAATTAAATAGGTCTTCAAGTTTGTGGTTAAACTGATTGGTTGAAGAGTATTATCAAGATAGATGCAATTATTTGCATGAAAATTGGAACAAGAAGTTGCAATATCCTGTCATATCAATGAGTTAAGGTTTTAAAGAATGTTAAATATGCACTTTTAATCTTGAATTATATCCAAATCAACAAAGCATTTTCCTTAGTGTATTGGATACCTTAGCTTAGATAGAAGATGTTTATTAAGAGGTAGATGTCAACCTCAACCTATGATCTAGTGGAGGGGACATTGGGCTGCTCCATGATTGTTTCCTTTTACCTTAATATTCATAAGTTATGGACTGGGAAGAAAAGGAAAATTCAAGAATGCTACTGTAAGGTAATTTTTATACCAAAAATTTGGAATATAACAATGTATGAAAAACTCTGGATTTATTATGCACGACTTGCAGCTAAAAATGGGTTTCCTTCAGTGGAAACTGTAGGATCTGTAACTACTTATTTTAAGTCTTGGATTGATGAAATATATTTGCTCTCAGCTATTTCATATGAAACAGAGAAAAGTCTCAGAGATACTGGTAAGATAGTTAAGATTTAACCTGTTGTTTAAAAAATGTCTTTGTGTATAATTTCTTCTTTGCTTTCCCCTTCCCCTTATTCTGTTTATTTGGTTTCTGTTAAGCTTATTTTTTTCTTTCTCCATTTTATATGCCATACCAATTATTTTTCAGAAAAAGTAGAAATGAACCTAGTTAATAGTTCAATGGAAAACCTTCATGAAACTAATGGGAATATTTGAGAAGATATCCTAGAAGGCAGTGGAAATCTATTCTCTAATATTCTCTAATATAATCTACTATCCAGGAAAACTACATGGATTCCTCCATAAACTCACCAGGAGATTTACTCAATTCAAAGAAGATGTTACCTTTTAACTGTTCAATATACTCTCCACATACTGGGGAAAATCTTGGTAATAAATCTGCCAAATGTTCTAATAAAAGACAAAACTCAAAGCACATCATACAATTGATAAATTTAGCCTGTCCTGATTTTTTTTTTACCAATTTTGCCCCCTGTTTTCCAAAATTTGTGTCTTGCCATTTGTGGAATTGTCAAATGTAGATTTTTTCTTTTGTTTTTTAATCAAAACCTCCTAAAACTATAACTTTTCAACACTGTAAAAGAGGAAGAAAATATTTTTTAAAATGTTATCTTCTTTTAACTGCATATCTGCTGCCCCAATTCACATTTTTTGTGGGATGGCCAGCCATATAACTATGATACATATGGTACCATAGCCACATAATTCTATCCCTGTCTGTTTTCTGAATTACTATAATCTAGGAATTGGTGAACTGGCTCTGAACAATTTAGCCTCCAATCCTACTAAAAGACATTTTTAAAGGTAATTCTTTAGTATAAAGCATGAATAGCTTACCTTTTTACAAACTCATCAAAACGAATGCGATGAGAATATCCTTGCTGACGTATGTTGACGGTCTCTAAAATGCCAGTATAGCGTAGCTGCACTAAGACTCTTTCTTGAGAAAATTTCAATGCCTCTCGGTCATCATTGGGCTTAATACAGCGAACAAAGTGAGGTTGCCCAATCACCATTTTAGATAACAGATCCATCAGAGAATACTAAGGAAAGTAAAGCATGATAAAAATATAGCACAAGAGCACTATTATCTTTGAAGGGAATGAAAATCTAGGCATCCTTTCCCTACCTATTATATTCTAACAAGATATAATAGATTCATAAATATGTTTGAATCCCTTTTAAAATCTGCCTTCTTCTTACCCAGCTAAGCCTTACCTTTAGAGTTTTCCTTTGACCTCGGTCACTCCTCAATTTTACTAAAATAATTAAGCCATTTGTTAACATGTTCATTCATCCCTGCCTTGTCCATCTCAAGGAATTCCTTCTGGCAGGGCTTATGCATGTTCAGCACAGTGCCAGGCATACTGCCAATATTATTTAAATGAGATGTTGGGAAAGCAATGAAATTATAGTAGTACAATTTAAATTCCCTACCCTGAAATAGGAAGCCACAGTTTGTCTCTTCATGTTGGTGGTTTCCTCAGGATGCCTCATAATTTCCATGGTGTCAATCTGGAAACAAAAATCAGAGAGGTAAAAAAGTCTTGAGCCATCTGTTATTATGCTTACGTTTGTTAGGTATGATATATGAGTTAGGAAACATACAGTATATCTTCAATATATGTTTCCCAACATTGTTCCTATCCATTTAAAGACTGTGCATCCATCTTGACCTGTGTATGTAAAGAAAAGTTTCCTACTTCAAGAAAAATCAACTGTTTGGCAACTACCACAATGTGCAGTATAGGTAGTCCTCAATTTATAACTATTCGTTTAGTGACCATTAAGTTAGAACAGCACTGAAAAAAGGAACCGTTTTTCACACTTACAACTGTTGCAGCATCCCTGTGGTGACGTGATCAAAATTCAGATGCTTGGCAACTGGTTCATGTGACCCCTTTTGCAACCTTCTGACAAACAAAGCCAATGGGGAAGTCAGATTCACTTAACAACCGTCTTACTAACTGAACAACTGCAATGATTCAGTTCAATAACTATGACAAGAAAATTCGCAAAATGGGTAAAAGTCATTCAACAACTGTATCGCTTAGCAATGGAAATTTGGGGCTCAATTGTGGTTATAAGTTGAGGACTACCTAACCCTCATTTTCATGCACCTGTGATCTCTTAGTGTCTGAGAGCAGTTTGGAGAAGAGCGGGAGATTTTAACATCATCACATTGTATATACAGAAGCAAAAAGCTGTGTTCAATTATGACTATCTTCAAATTCCCTCCCCAATTTTAGAGTGATAAAAATGTTGTAACACTTTTTCCCCCCCCAGAATTCATGATAAGGTTAGAAAGTAGTCCAAAAAGAGCCTGGGTCAATGCAGTAAATGTAGAAGGTCCCCATTAGCTGCTGAGACACTCCTGCAATCAAGACTTGGATAGTCTTATACATCGGGGAAAAAATGCAGCTAGATAGGCAGATTGCTTGATAATATCTAGCTATAAATCTATTTATTCTTCACCAATATGACGTATGTGTTTTCCATTTTAGAGTAAGATGATATGGTTCTAAACTTTTACCTTTATCAGGATAAATAGTTAATATTTTGAAAATGTACATTGCTTTGTGCCATTTGGTTAGTCTTAATACAGTACAAGCTTTGCCCAACTGGATTGAAGTCACAAGTGCTCCCTCCAACTGACAGCAGAAATCAGTAAACTTCCAAACAAGCTGCTTAATTTGCCTTTTGTGCCACAGTGATTTCAGGTTTGTGTAATGAAAAAGAAAGAACATACCCAGAAGGAAGAGGCCCTACCAATGGGGTATGTACACCTCAAACCTCAGAAAAAGAAAAAAAAATCTGCTTGCAGAGATTCCTTTTTCATTGCAGAACAAGTAAAAGTGAATTGACTTTACTACTCAGCATGACATGTACAGAATCAAGCTTAGAAGTGCAAGTAGACATGCCTTAACCATGGGTATGCATTTGAATTTCTCTCAGTCTTTCTTTCTTCTGCGTTAATCTCTCTACTTTTATTCTTCTTCATTGCAGGTAGTCTTCAACTTACCACCATTCATTTAATTTATGTATTTGTGACATTTGCCGTATCCTGGGCCATGTGATCACCATTTGTGACTTTCCCAGGCACTTCTAGCAAGCAAAGTCAATGAGGGAAGCCGAATTTGCTTAACAACTCAATTAACAACTTAGCAATGGAAGTTCCAGTACCAATTATGGTTGGAAGGTGAAAGTTACCTGTAATTAAGTAAAACCTGCCCTATGGAATAGCAGCTCCCTAGGGATCTGGATTAACCCAGTCCTGTTAAGCCTTTTGTAAGGCATTAAAAAGCTGGCGGTTCCCTTGGTCATTGGGGTGGGAGGTTTAGTGAGACGTGTTGGCTACCTGCTTGGTTCTAGTCCTACAAGGGAGGGTCTTTAGATAGGGGGACACAAAAATTCCAGTTGAGGGTCACAACCAGCAACCTGATTCCACACCCACATCCACCCTTTGGATGTCCCCAAGTCCTTCCTTTTTGTCCCCAAGTCATAAGACAATGCCCATGGTATGCTGCTATGGCCAAGAAAATTATATGACCACCTCCACCAACACCAAGATCTGAGCTTGACTTTTTTTTTTTTTAAAAAAAATACAGACAGATATAAATTTGGAACCCAATGCCTTTTTTTTAATCGAGTCCATTTATTCAATAAAAGAAACTCTCTTCAAGTGACAAAACTTAGTAATCTATCCCATTTAAATAGTAGGGGAAATATTGATGTACTGTATGTATTTATGTGAAAAATCTATACACTTTTCACTATGCATCAGATGAAAAGGAATAAGCCAAACTGACTTATTATCAGAACCAATATCAAACATCATAACAAATGCAATATTCATTTACCTATGATACCATTATACAAAACAAGTGGGATCCAGAAGTAAATGCTGTAGGATAAGATATTCCCTGTTCAGGATTCCAAACACTCTATTCCACTCCAGCTCAAAGACGATGTTCTATGGCCAGTTAACACTTTTGTGATTCACTGAGCTATCTTGTGTCTCCATTCCTTTAGGGTTTTTCTCTTCAGGTTTTTTTTTTTTTGAGAGAGGAATCTTTATAAGAAATATCTCAAGGTGTCTTCAAGCCTACTGACACCATCTCCTGGTTCATAGTGCTAGTTTGGTAACGTAGGGCACATACCAACTATCTGGAAATAAGTAATGATATGCCACTTTGTAATTTAGAGTATGGTTTAAAAAGTTTTCTCCCCATAGGATTCAAAGATGTAGACAACTGTAATGATCTATAATGCATGATGAATCATAGCAGGATTAAATAATATGGACAGATATCTATTGTCCTCTCACATTGCCTTGCCTAGAACATTAACATTTCTATACCCTTTTGGAATAGTTTTCTATTGCCCCATGTCATTAGTCGGTTCTTCCTGTCAAACTGTCACTTTTCTAAATAAAAAACTTTAAAGTGCTTCGTACCCCAAACAAATACATGAAATAGCAAGCACTCTGTAACATGCCTTCATTATGCTAACATTACAGCTGTTCTAATTTAAAAATAAGTACATGCATCAGACTTTGTGAATGAAAAAAAAATCTCTAGTAGTTGCCAATCAAAAGCTGCTTTGTTTCATTGCATCACCCAAATGAAATAAGACAATCTTCTCCCTGTTCACATGAAGCTTAGAAACATTTTAGCACACACCCACACATTGTGGTAGTATGCCATCTGCTACGAACAGGTGGTTAACCTAAGAATATGTGAAGCCTTTGTGCAGAACTTTTAGCACCTGCTTTAAGCTCAGAGGCCACTACTTCACATCCTGTTTCCTAAGTCATGTCAGATCCAGCCTAATATTCTCAGAGGTGGGCTACGAGCAGAGGCATTGTCAACCCTACCTGGTAAAACAGACAAGAAACATGACTAGATGAGCTAATACTACTTTACTGTAAGGCTACATTAACAGAATTTTGCAAGTCTGTTCATGAATTTTCGATCAGATACAGGTAGTCCTTGACTTACAACCATAATTGTGACTGGAATTTCAATTGTTAAGTCAGTACAACTTCCTACTGGCACTTTTAACTGCTTGATCCATTCAGGCAAGTCCCTCCTAAGAATCTTCTTCCTCTGATCTTTGAGCCACTGAGGGCTCCTACCTTTTATCTTACTGTTTCCTAGGCAGAGTCTCTTCCCCTTTTCCCCCAAAATCATCCACCCGTCCCATACCATTAAGGGATAGAAAAGATGGCTGATCGCAAAATAGGAATGCCATGCCTTATTTTGAGGAGATACTTAGGAGTGCATGCAAAACAGCTAGGAGAAGAAAGAAGTACCAGGAGAATTACAAGAGTGGGAGTGGATTTAAGAGACTCTTTGATATAGTGCCAGGAAAGAGACAGACTGATACAGAGAGGAGAGAAGGAAGGGGGGAAATGTGGAAAAATAAAACCTTCTTTTCCAAAACAGAATAGTTGCTGTTTTCTTCCTCAGAGAACAAAACAGTTTTCAAATGAAAATGTTAAAAGAGCCCCTCTGGAAGACATTTTTAGTGGTGACAGAAAAGTCCCATGTAAGGCTAGAGGAAAAAAAATGCTTGCCTCAGCATGGGCAATGAGAAATGTAGGTCACATAACCAAGGAAATGTCAACCTTCTAAATTCACATCTAAAGGGAAAGAAGCGAGGGAGATATTTCCAAGCAGAAATGCACAACCTTTTTCTCTGGTGGAGAGAGGGAATATGAATCCCATATTAGTGCATTATAGCATTGCTCCGCATTATCTTCTAAGGTTCTTTTAATCTCCAGATGTCAGCATTCAGGAAAATTGGTCTCTTTGGGCTAAAGGCTATATGGTTTACTTTTTATTTCTTCTTTATTTTTAAATCTATACACCTACAATTACTTCCCTGTCTCAAGGACAGGGATCCGATTAGTCTAGAGCAGAGGTAGGCAACCTTGGCTCTTTTATGACTTGTGGACTTCAACTCCCAGAATTCCTGAGCTGAGGTTGCCTATCCCTGGTCTAGAGGTCCCCAAACTTTCAGGCACCAGGGACCAGTTCTATGGGGAAAGGTTTTTCTGCGGACTGGAGAGAGCGTGATTTCGTGTGCTGCCTGCATCCCATGGATGGGGCTTCGCTTGTTTGCGCAGCCCGGTTTCTGGTACATTGCAGTCTGGTGCCGGTCCACGGACCGGAGCTTGGGGACCTCTGGGTTAGTCTCTGCTAATTGAAAGACTGATTTTCATTGAATTGTTCTCCCTCTGCAGTTCATTGTGAGACTCCAAATTTTCTCCAGAAAGTTAGGGATAACTCTGTTTGCAACAGCAAAGATGGCACAAGGGAAGGGTTATTTAGGAAAGGGAGGGAGGTGTAATCAATTTTAAAGAAGCCTCCTCTACATTACAGATAGTCTTCTACTTAACAGCCATCCATTTAAGAATGGCTCAAAGATACAACAGCCTTGCAAAAGGCTTAGGACCTGTACTCACACTTATGACTATCGCACTACCCCCATGATCATGTGATCACAATTCAGGTGCTTGTCAATAGGCTCGCATTTATGATGGGTTGCTGTGTCCTGCAGTCACATGATCAAGATTTGTGACTTTTTTTACCAGTTTCCAGCAAAAAAAAAAGTCCATTGGAATAGCTAGATTCATTTAATGACCTTGTGATTCATTTAAAGACAATGTGATTTGCTTTATAACCCCTGAAAAAAACGATCCTAAAATCAAGTCTGGTTACATTTGACTTACAACCATACTGACTTACAATTGAAATACCAGTTACAATTGTGGTTGTAAGTCAAGGACTACCTGTATCTGATCAAAGGTACTTCTAAATGGAAGATAACTCCTTTCGCTGGTGAAAGAGGACAATAGATGATAGCACTTTGTATCTTGTACAAAACATCCAAAGAAAGATACTGATTCAAAGATGTTTCAGCCTTATTTCATAGTGTTGTTTAATTCCAATCTTTCAGTTTATCGTTTTTATGTGTGGGCCTACATATCAATACTGAAGAAAGAGTCTGGCTCTGGGGAAAAAATAGGGTAAAATTAAAATCAATAGAAATTTCAGAGCTGCCAGCAAAAATAGCAGTTCTGTGTTTAGTTATCTTGCTTTCTTGGTATTGTTTAATGAAATCAATTGGAAGAAACACCTTCACCCTCTATGTCCTTTTAGAGGTTCCAACATGCAATGAAGCTACCTTCTTTATTTAATCTGGGAGGAGGCAACCATCACTGTCGTCTTTGAGGACAGTTAAGACAGTTTATACAAAGATGAAACATTTGTTTTATTTTGTTTTTATTGGTAATACAAGGAACGTTCCATCTATAGTAGAACTTTGGTGACTTCCACTGCTGAGAATTCAGAAGCTGGGTGGAGGAGGAGAAGCTGTGTCATGTCTGTGTTCACCAAAAGTTATAGGAAAAAGACTTATGTAATTTCTAATTCAATCAAATAATTGGAGGATGGCCTTGGGACTCTAACATACTTTGGTTGAGTACTGTCTACCAAATTCACCAAACTTAATCATGAAAATGAATGAGGAGAATGTTAAACTATATATGCTATGAAGAAATCTCAAAAGAATGTCAGTGTTAGTTTATGTCACATGTCTGATTTACTTAAAAACAGAAATTAGATTAGATAACCTTTATTGTCATTTTCACTATGGTCAGGAGGGAACTGCTTAAAAGCCATGTATGACTACAGTATTAATGCATCATTCCCAGGAGGGAGATTACATGATAATTTTTCTGTGTGCAACTAATAAGAAAGAGCAAGGAAAAAAGCCAATAAAAAGAAAGAAAATGGTAATAAAGATTATTCTCCTATAGAGGAAAAAAATAAGCAAAACCTCTTTTTTAATAGTAATGTGACAAATAATTAACCAAAATTAAATAGCATGACTATTACAAGTCAATGGCTTTGAAAATGAATTCTAAGTGAGAATAAATAACAAGAAAGCATTTCAGCCCCTCTAGTATACAGATACTGTAGTCTCCAACTTACAACAGTTCATTTACCGACAATTTGAAGTTACAATGGCACTGGAAAAAAGTGGCTTATGACTGTTTTTCATACTTACAACCATTTTAATATCCCCATGGTCACATGATCAAAATCTGGACCTTGGCAACTGACTCAGATTTATGGACGGTTGCAGTGTCCCGGGATGATGTGATCCCCTTTTGCAACCTTCTGACAAGCAAAGTCAATGGGGAAGCCAGGTTCACTTAACAACCGTGTTACTAACTTAATAGCTGCGGTGATTCACTTAACAAGAAAGGTTGTAAAATGGGGCAAGATTTACTTAACGAATGTCTCATTTAGCAACAGAACTTTTGGGCCCAATGGTGGTTGTAAATTGAGGACTACCTGTACTTCAGGCTCTTTTCAAATATGAAACACTTTTCAAAGTTTAGGTGTGTACTTACCTTAATACGACCTGACCCAAGCTGTGGAGGTAAAGATCTGGATGCAGCTGTTACTCTTGCCCTTGTTTGAGCCAAGTTACCTGTTTGAAAAGAAAGAGATAGAATAAGCAAGAGACAGAAGGAGAAAGCAGCAATGATTAGAAACAATTATTAAAAAAAGAAAAGTCCCCTTCAAGTGGAACTTGGCTCCTGGTAATCGCATAATGCATCTGTGTTGCTTTCTTGGCAACTATATGGAAGTGGATTGCCACTGGGCAAAAAGATCATGAAAATCAGAAAAAAGTCAGGCAAACTAATATAAGTACCAGCAATACGAACACTGGGTATTTTTCTTAGTCAACCTAGAAGCATGCTCTCATTGGATTTACAAATTAAACTAATCTTAAAATGTTGTTTTATTTTTCTCCTTTAGCCTCATTCTCAGATTACATCCAGCAGATTTTTATATGTATCCAGCAACTGTTAAGTGAGGGAGGTTA
>JANHFS010005427.1:52585-68594 GCA_032467975.1 Trimeresurus albolabris | reverse complement strand
ACCTGCAGGAAAATAGTCACCTTGAACTTGAAAGGATTCTTGCTTTTTAACACATTTAAAATGGTCTGGTTCATTAACTTACCAGGTGATTCTGTTATGGCATTATAAAATTTCTTAGGACATCTCCTATGTAAGTTTTAACCCATGCTTGTCTTGTTTAACTTGAGGAATAAACTTAGGTACGATTCAGCAGTGGGCATATTTGCCTGGAGTTTATGAAAGGAGGAGACAGTAGTTAAATCTGGAAGCACTGGAGTATGTTTTTGCTTTGTCTTTGTCTGATTATCATCCTAGTGGTTGTGCCAAAAAGGTGATAATAATCTTCGTATAGCCTAAACACTAGCCAGTCTGATCATAACTTCAAATGCACTGGCTATAATTTGCTTATCTACAGTCCTAATAATGTAACTGCTTTGAGCTGGTAGTAGAAGAAGGGAGGTAGAGTACATTACATGATATAGTGTACAATACATGTAGTTCTCAAATTACAATCATTTGTAGTGACTGTTCAAAGTTACAGTGGCACTGAAAAAAGTGATTTATGACTGGTCCTCCCACTTACCACTGCCATAGCATCCCCACAGTCGTGTGATCAAAATTTTGGATCTTGGCAACCAGGATGTATTTCTGATGATTGCAGTGTCCTGGGACCACGAGATCATCATTTGTGACCATTCCAGCCTGCTTTGACAAGCAAAATCAGTGGGGCAAATGATTTACTTAACAACTAAAGTAATTTGTTTAACAATTAGCAAAAAAGTCCACTAATCAGGCATGATTCACTTAACAACTGCCTGAACAACAGACATTCTGGTCCTAATTGTCGTAAGTCAAGGATTATTTGTATAGTGCAGGTGGTCCTCATTTAACAGCTATTTACAGTTAGAATGCAAAAAAATAGTTTTGTGATCAGTCCTTGCATTTATGATCTTTGCAGGTCCTAAAGCAAAGGGAAACTGAAATAAGATAATAAGCACACTAGCAGTTATTGCTTTGTTTAACAACCAAAGTTGTTAATAGTGATCATTAAATGAGGATTACCTGCATGTAATTTAATTATTTTCAAAGCAGATGTTTTAAAACTGTATAGAATGCATTTTTCTGTGTCAGAAACATGAGCTAGAATTTGATTTTAACAATGCATACATTTACATTTTGTATGTTTTTCAGTGATATTATGATGAGAGACAATCTTTTTGAAATTGTAACAACTTCTCGAACATTTTATGTACAAGTAAGTCTTCTGTTTGTGCATTTTATGTAAGATAACAGACTTCATTTCCTTTCAAATATATTTTATTTTACAAATAAAATGAGCATGAACTAAGGGTTCCCAATTTGCAGAGAATTAGGGGGAACATTTAAAGTTTAAGAGCATTAGTAGGTGTTTTCACAAAATGTCTATAGTGGGGAAACATATCTATTCACGAAATGACTACTTTGGCGGCTGGCAAAAAAATATCCATTAATCAGATGTTAAGCTGGGAAGATTGCTCCCTACCATAGCCATCCAACTTCAACGCAAAGTTGCAAAAGAGTTGATTGCAAGCATCCATTACTTTTTAAAGAAAGGCTTAAGAAACCGAAGTGGGGCCCAACCATTTTTACAAATAAGTCATATGTCCATTCATATGTCCATTAAAATATTGTTAGGTCAGGGCAGTGAGCTTCATAAATGTCAAGGATGATGCTATGGAACTATGTTATCCCGATTGGTAACAAATATCCCAGTAGTAGAACTGAAAGTGATTCTCATTCCCAGTTAGATCTTCTGTATTTTAGAGTGACATAACTGGTCTAATGAAATGCTTTTATTAACATCTTAAAAAGCCTGCTACAAGGATTTTTCCAGTGTTGTGCTATGCTAATAGAAGAAAATATATGTAGCTCAGGTTGAACTATGGAGTCCTTGATACTCTCTGAACATGGCTGTTGCAGATATTTCATTACATAATTAGGTAATATTTTTAGTGCAAATAAGTGTGGGGTTTGGTCCTGTTTATATAGAATAGCTTGTCCTGCCAGTGTTGGTTGATTTTCTCCTTGCTGTAGTTCCTTACTTGGGGTATTATTTTTCCTTAATTGCTTATCTGATATTAATGTTGATTGCTGGAGAGGATGGGTTCTGGTCTTTTTGTTTCCTTCTTAGCTTTTTAATTGTCTCTTTTGGATGGTGTGAAAATGTGGTTTATCTCTATGTGTCTCTTGATGGCTGATTTGTCTCAATGCCAAGCAACCAAGAATTCCCCAGGATTTTTGGATTTAGTTTGATTTAGGATGTTCACAGTTTCCCAGTTGAAACTATGGTTGAGTCTAATCCAGGGGTGTCAAACTGCCAGTCCGTGGGCCGGACGTGTCATCTGGAAGTTGCAATGGCAAAACTATCCCGATATGTCTCGCGACATCATGTGACGTTGCGAGTTTGACATGTCTGGTCTAACCCATGTATTGTAAGATATGAGTCTAATCCATATCTTCTGTTCTGTCCCAGCCTACGTGAGTCCTTGTTAAGCTCACAAGGAGAAACCCCTCTTCCAACAAGCAGGCTGGAACCATAGGAAAAAACCAATCCTCTTTTATTATTCACAGACCTGAGTCAATGTCCAAGGCAAACAAAACACAGTTCACAGAAACATGATCCTCAACACAAACAGTTGCCTTTGGCAACCAGCACCTCCCACACCTTCCCTTTTATTATGCAGCGAAGGCGTGGCTTCCTAATGCCTTCTCCTTTGCCTTTGGAGCCGCCCCAGGCTCCTTGTCAGACTGTAAGTCTTTGAGCTCCTCAGAGTCTTCCTCTGACTCTGATGTTACTCCAGGCCCCTCCTCCTCCTCCTCTGATTCCCCTGACTCAGCTGCCGGGTTCACTGGCTGGCAAGGAATCGCAACATCTTCTGACTTGTAGTCGGTATTCATAGATGTGCCTGTCTATCCTACATAGTGGCTATTGCAGTCCTTACACTGTATGTTATAGATCACGGGTCTCAACACGTCATGTGACGTGATGCAACGTATTGCGACTCTTTTTGCATTGCTGCAATGGGGTGGGTGCGGCTTCAGTATGATGAAACCGGCCACGGGTCGGCAGTTTGAAACCCCTGTTATAAATGATTCCTGTTTTTTTTCTTTTTCATTGGACTGCTTGGAAGGTTTTAGTTGGTTTGTGTGCTATGGTGATGCCATGTCATTACAATGGTCTGTTGGTCTGTTTATGAGAGGGGTTTTTTTTGTATGCCATAACAGTGTTCTTCTTTTCATTATAATTACTTGGGTTTTCTCATAAACAACTTTCTTTTTTTCCCCAATGATGTTTGCAATATCCTGTTTTCATTCCTTGTTTAGAACATTATAAATTATTCATATAATTTCAGTGCACATTGAGGTTAAATTAAATAACATACTGATAAATCCTCTTCAGTAGTTAAGTTGGTAACAAGGAAGCTGTAATAATTATTAATGGGCTTTTCATATTTCTATTCATTGAAAAATATTTGAAAATAACTATGGTCACCTGGCAGGATTTTTCTTTACAGGAAGTAGAAAATTGCTTTATATAACTATTTCCAAAATAGTGACCGTGATGTCATGAACTATGCTTTAAATACACTATTGTAGTAAATCCTCATCTTTTTCATGAAAAGTCTATTTCTATCAGTCTAGATTAAATGTTTTAAATTCATTCATGAGGAAAATGTTTGATATATTCTTAGGTTGTATAGGTAAAATACGTTTAAATCTAAAACTGAAATCTTACAACAGTTTCATATTATTCTTATTTTAGGCCAATATCCCAGAAGACATGCATAGTTGGATTAAAGCAATTTCTGGTGCAATAGTAGCCCAGCGGGGACCTGGAAGATCAGCAGCTTCCATATGTTTTTAAACAACTTAAATTATGACACTTCAGCAATAATGAGTACTGCACTTATTCTTTTTTTAGTCAACCCTTTCCTAGATCTGGAGTAACACATTTGCATGAATTACAACTTGCATAGACTGTTACGTTTTTGATTCAATGCTAATCTTAAAAATACTCGTATTTCTGTCTTTCTGTATTATCTTAGTATTTATATGTTAAACTGTTCTCTCTTAATTTGACCACAAAGAAATTTGTGAATTTATATGATCGTTTTCTGAATTTTGTGCTTGAGACGTCCCTAAACTGATTTAAAGCACCTTGGAATAGAATTCTTTGTAACTTTCAGTTTACAGGCCTCTTAGCACAGAACTAATCTGTGCTTTCAAAAGGATTCTAGATTTCCTTTTTGAACAGCTGGATTTACAATGGCTAATATTGCTAAACTGTTATAAGTGTCAGTAATTATGTAATTGTTCCATAGATGACATATTTTTTCAATAGAACACATGTTTATTCTAATGAGTATCTAATTGCTATAATGTAGTACTATGTTGATTCTTTTTTAAGCCATTCTTAGCCATTCATATATAGCAATATTGTTTTTTATTTCTGTCAATATACTAGATATTTATTCTAACTTGTATACAGCATAGAGATATTAAAACAATTGTGTTTCTTATTCCAATTTTCACCTTTTTTGCAAAAACTGATTAAAACAGCCTAATTAATTGCCACTGTCCTTTAGAAACTCTCTCTCTCTGGGAATGAACGCATTTTGGTTAATGGAAAAGTTATTGGGAATGGGTATTCCTTTGTATCTTTGGTGTTTTTTTTTACTTTTGTGGTGGGATAACTCTACTAGTGGCTATCAGCAGTTCTTTCTTTCCCTGTCCTTTCGTCTCTTCCTCCCTTCTTCTTCTCAAGTTTAGGTTACTCTAATCTTAGCTTTGCACTGTGTTCCAGATGCGGCAGGCCAGAAGGCTGTCGAATCCTTGTATACAGAGGTATACATCAAGAACTGGTGAATGCAGCACGTATGTGGGCTCTCATGTAAACCTGCCATTTTAACAGAGGGCTGCAATCCAGAGAACATTTATTAACACTACATAAAATGATGAATCTTGTGGTGTCTTCTGTTGATCATTATCACCATGAAATTACTAACTTCTGAAATATTTTCCATTGGCTATTAAATTTGGTCTTTGTAAATAAAATCTATTTTTCAGAATGGCAAACATTCACTTGCTGCTGAAGTCTCTGTTCCTTTCATTGAGAAGAAAAGCTCTAGTAGCAAATACATGGAGATAGAAGCTACATTTGGCCTAATTTGCATGAGAGTTCATATTTGAATTTAATCATTTTAAAACACAGCTAAGTAAAAGCCTCTCAGAGCCTAATAGTTAAACGTGTGCATATAAAGTATGCACACTAAAAAAAAAAGATAATTGACAACCTGCATGGTTTTTACAATATATATGCATGGGATCATTAGTCAAGATGCAGAGATTGTTATAGCTTGCATTATTTTGATTAACTAACCTATGGTTAATCAAAACAATGAATATAAGTCTTTTTCATTCTAATCATAAAATTTGTATCTTATCACAAAACTACCAATTGAAATATTTGAAATGCTGCTCCAGCACAAATCTTGCTTGGATTTAATTTAAAAATGTTATAGAAATGTTTATATAGTATTACTTTAGAAAAGAAGTTCGTATTTGGAAATTATTTTACACAATCATTTTGTGTTAAACATATTTGTTCACTTTTGAAACAAAATACCAAGTTTTTTCTTTATCTTCTTTCACTTAGATGATTCCTACAATGTAAATTTTAAAATAGAATTTTAAGAATTTAATTATACTTCTTTTTTACAAGTGAATACACTTTGCATAAATTTATGGGATTAGTTTCTTGAAATTCTCTTAGCATTAGATTTCAAGAAGTATTTACGGTAATCCTATTTGCAAATTCTCAAAATCGACAGTTTTTTCAAAATGCTGCCGAGGGTATGCTCACAAGTAAGGCAGAAATCTGTTCTGCTGGGAGATTGACAGCATTGGGCATAATAACTCAGTGCAATTGCACTTTCAGAATTAAAAATAATATCATGCTAGATTTAGGGATTTGTCTTGGCTGTTTCAGCTTGCTGTTACATAATGCTATATGCTTACAGTCTTACTATTGTGCTGCATCGGAGACGCTTCTGCTTTGTGCTCTTATGCCTTGCTTCGTATTTCCATTTTCATTATTTCAGTGACGTAGGTCTGAATTGAGTAATTAATATGGAGTAAATGACCAACTTAATCAGATAATTACTTTTCCTTTACAGGAGCATTCCAGCTGTTCAGAATCCAGCTGTCCTGCAAAAACAGCAGCAGCCACCTCACATTCCACAACCACTCACCGCCCCACTTTGGTCCAAACCCTTAACAACAAACCCCTTGTCTTGGAGAAGCGAAGATTTCATGAATCTTTTACCACGTCCAAACCAGGGAGCGTCAAGATCCAGGCTGTCCCTTCAAGAAACTCAACTTCCAAAGTGACTTTACAGGCCCTATTGGAACCTCAAAATAAAAATGGCACTCAGGAACAGGATCCTGATCCAGTGGATCTGGATGATGCAAGCCTTCCAGTTAGTGATGTGTAATGATGGGGAAGAGTCTGGAAAATTAAGAATTGTTTTGGTCCTTGAATTTCCTTTCTCAGACTTTTAGCCAAAGATAGAAAGAACAAAACATAGAATGTTGCTTATGTTGACCTTTCTGTATGCATACATTCAAAATTTTATATGTTTTAATAGTTATATGCTGCCTTGCACTGTGTATCAGAGCAAACTTTTTGCTTTTTCTGTACCCTGATGACAAATCATTTTGATAGAGAGGGGCCGAAATATGATACTTGATCTAAAAGTTATTAAGCAAGGTACCAGCTGCTCTTCATCATCAGTTTGGCAAAACTGAAAAAAAACCTCTTTAATGCTATTTTTTAAAGCCAATTTACAGCTTAATGATCTTGTAATTCAGGCTTTTGTTAACCAAATCGGCTTATTTTCTAAAAATACTGGCACAGTTTTTTGGGGCATCTGGATCTATGTATACAGTATTCTTTGATTGTCAGGACTGCAGAGTGTAACAGTAGACGCAATGTAATGCACTTTTCCTATGCAAAGAGATTTTTCATGTTAAGTATATTTCATGTTAAGAATATTAAGAAAAACACCATGCTGCAGTATCTGAAATGAGGTATGTTTTCCTTACAGTGAATGCTTAGATTTGAGCAATCTATGTATTCAAGGCACAAAACCTGCTCATAACAAATATAATATTTGTTAAAGTACAATAAGTGAGAATCTCTATGAGAAAAGAAAGCTTATAAGAAAGGCCCACAGATTATTTATGGTAACCTAAATGTGCTGACTTAATTGGAGCTCCTGATAAATACTTTGTAAATCACTGCCCTTTCATAGAATCCAAATCCTTTAGAATTACAGAAAACTGGTGCTGTGAAATTTACATTACCATAATACAGCTATTTTGAATACTAAGCCTATTTTTGATGCACTCCTAAAGGTAAATTGTAACTTTTGCACATTTGGATATTGATGGACCATCAAACTAAAGGTATTATGTAGATTTTTTAAAAAATAGGGAACATAAACTATTAAATCTTTTAAAGGTTTAATTAAAATATTTTATAATGGGCTTTGCATTAATTATTTAAAACTATTGTTCAAAATTTTGTTTTCTCTTGTGTGATCTCTCCCCCCCCCTTCCCACTTCAGTGAGTTGTAACTGGTTCCCATTTTATATTTTGGTCAGTAAAAGACTGAAAAAACTCTGCTTCATGCTATTAATTGGTACTGAATTATTCCATCATGCAACTGTGGCCTGTAACTTCTGTGCACTGTATTTATTAAAAGTGCCTGTGAGTTATTTCTTCATGATAAGTTAAAAGTTTGGGGGTTAGATAGATTTATTTTTCTGGTTTTGAGCCTTGTGTGATATGGTTCAGCATGTGTATAAGGGGAAATGCTAGTACAGTTTCCAGCATACAGGTAACTAAGCTGTGCATAATGGTTTTCAGACTGGATATTTGTTCAGTTCCAGTGACAAATAATAATAGGTTTAAGGTGATGCTGGATAATTGATCAAACAAAGAATGTACTATTTTATAGTTAGGTAGTGAAAAAAATCTGTTTAATCAACAAAAAGCCCAAAGGTTCACATGCTGCTTCTTTATGCAATTCATATTTTTGTGTAAGTTATGTTTGAAAAATCATAAAGAATGAATGGAGATATTTAAGAAAAAAAAATCCTCCACTATTCCAGTGAAGTAGGTATTCTTTTGACTTATGTCTTAGTGAAGCAAAAGCCAAAATTTTCAAATTAGTTGAAAGGGATGTTTCCTTAAGTTAAGAGCAGTAATATATTGTTCCCTTCAGATTCTCACTACTATCTACTAAAACGGTAGAAAGGGGATGATTCTACAACCTTCTCCATTTCAGGAAGAAATATAGATTTTTACTCAGCTGACTAGACTGTACATATTGTCACAGCTTTTAAAAGATATTCAAATTTTAAAAATACTTGTTACTTGCTTGCTTAAATTATAGTAGCAATGGGAGCTAAAAACCTTTTATCTTATTAGAGAACTTCAATTAGACCAGTGGTTCTTAAGTGGGTGGGTGGGGGGTACTTTTTCCCAATGGAGTAATTGAGGGTAATGGAGCAATTTATAATTGAGTGTTTGTGAGTCAAGGATCCAGTTTGGAACTGATGCTGCCAAGATGCCTGTGTAAAACAACAGTCTGGATTTTTTTTTGTGGGGATAGTAACATTATTTGGAACAGGTAAGAGAAGTAATTGAATCAGTTTAAGAACCATTGAGTTAAACAGTGACCAGCACATTCCTGCTTTATTAGATTTTTATCCCGCTTTTATTACTTTTATAAGTAACTCAAGGTGATGAACATACCTAATACTCCTATCTCTTCCTCAACAATAAAAACTCTGCTAAGTAGGTTGGGCTGAGAGAGAGAGAGAGACTGGCCCATATCTGCTTTCTATGTGCCATAGATATAAGAGGCTGTATAGAGTAGTATTAGAAGTCCAATTATGTGTTTATTTTGTACACCCAACTCTTCTACAGTCATGAGCTGGGTTGACCTGTTTGAAACATGACATTTTCATTTGCAGTTCATTTGTCTGTGCTAAAACTACATGTTTGATTTATGTTCCTTTTAACTGCCTTTAACTAAATGGTCTTTAGCTTCCAAATTTATTTCCCCAAATATAACTTCCCCACAAATCTTGATCTCAGGCTTTATCTATGAAGCTTTTATATTTGCAAGAAGAGTCATTTGGCCCTTGGACAAGAGAACATTTTGCCACCCTAGTTTGTTTTTTCACATAAACTCAAAAGGTATAGGTATTTTATATAACTGATAAAAACTGACTCAGTCACTTTCCAGGTTTTTCATTAAGTTTGTCTCGTTGGGAATTTTCACTGTTGTTCCAACTTAGCTACAATTCTGTTTGTCATCAAATAAACAGTTTGGATCACTGAGTCCAGCAATTGTGATTGTGGAAATTTGCTACAGAGTTTGCCTTTCAAGAATACATTATTCCATTGTTAAATATACTAACTACATTTATAGAAAGTTATATGGATCAAATCTGTAGATATTAAAAATTGAAATAAAAATGGACAAGGCCTAAAAAGGTAGAATGCCAAATTTCTGTATGTTATTTCAAATTGCTCCAATACAGCAGTTTTTATATAAATCCTTTATATTTCTCAATTATAAGCTAAATATTTACAAGCAGTGTTTGTAAATGACATTTTATTTGCCTTCTCAGTTACATGTGAATTAAGGTAAATGTTCGTTCAGTCTAATTCAGGAGAATAACATTTTAACTTGTAACAGATTTAGCAAATGTGTAAAATACCTTATTTTTCACAATACGTATTTTGTGGAAGAAACTGAGTTGGATTGTTTGTTGCATTGCCACACCTTGATGTTGTGCTAGGTTTACTGGTTCTGGTACAATTTTCACATTGCATGTTCATTTTATTCTTTGAGTATTACCAGTTTTCAATAGTGAATTGTAATCACAGCAGCAATCTTATGGATTCCTTTAAAATCAAACTGCTTAGGTAATTCAGCAATGTGGGAAATGCTTGTGGTTGGCAAATTGTCAGGACTTTTAATTTATCAGTACTTTTTTATATAAAATTGAAGAAAATTGTTAACTTATTTGAAACCTGTGGTATTTTCTGTAAGTGTCACACTTGTTAATAAATTGAGATAAATAATGAATTATAATAATCTTATCAGACTACTACATTTAGTTACATCTAAACACAAATTGTTCAATGAATGAAACAATTTTTGCAAACAATTTTTGTTCTTTCTTTCAGATTTACAGAAATCTTGAAATTGATATTTTTAATCAATCAAAAAGCAAACATTAAAAAACTTTGCATCGTTACTACAACTAGTCTTATTACCAGCAACATTTTAAAGAGATAATATTCCTCAGTGGTTATAACTAGGTTATTGAAAAACTATTGCTGAAACATCTTGGTATGATCTGCTGTCAGACCATGTTATTAAATTTGCCAATTTGTACACATGTGTTGTCATATGTGCAGTCCTCATACGAGACAAGTTAACCTTGAATGATACTAAAGAATGAGGGTAAAGAAACCATAGCTTATTCAAGAAAACTTGACTACCCTCCATGAGACATATTTAAAAGTTCAGATGAAAATTCAAAAAGGTTACATAGCAGACTCTGCAAATGAGATAAGTGATGTCTTACAAATTGGATAAATAAAAATTTGAAATAACACCCCAAATTAGAAAACAGAACCCCTTTAAACTGTGTAACAGTACAGAAAAATTATCAGGAAAGAAACCTGAAGGAAGCTTCCAAGCAGAGTAAAGCTGGTCATTCTAGCTAGCTTAAAATCCTGTTAGGGATTCCAGATGCATTTTAATAGGCCATTGGAAGAAGTCCTGTTTTTAATATGAGAGAAGATGGGACACCTGGTAAATGAACTATAAATTCTGAAAGTTACGGTTATTGGAGCCAAATGTTCACCAGGAATTGTGATTCAATAATACTTGGTGGGCTACAACTACCTCACTTCTGCCTTAGTACTGGAGCTATGCCCAAGAGTTTTTTTCTTGAGATGTTACCAAAGTAGTAATACAGTTTACATCCCATTCTAAGATAAACTTGCAAAAAGTGTCACTGATTTTCCCTTATGTATTTCTTATTATTTATGTCGTGCCTTGTAGGCTAAAAGTATTCCCAAAAAGTTTACAAATAATATGGATTGTAAACAAAATATACAGTTAAAAGCAAGTAACAGACAGCTGCCCTCTTTATAGGATAGTTAATGGCTTTGCGGGACAGTAAGAAGAATCCAAGCTGAGATTTCTGGGATGTTCTTCACTTGCCTCCCTCAGTAGTATTTCCTATATTTCCCATAGTATTTTCTATTCATAACTGAATAGGAAAAACATCGTTATCACCATCTTGCTTGAGATAAGGAGGACTCTCAAGTATTCTAACTTTTCTGAGAGCAAAATCTATTTGCTACACTGTGTATCTTGAAAAGGCTGTCTTGAATGTCAGCAAGTGCCCTGACTTTTCCTTAGCTAAGTAGCAAGCTGGTTGTGTTCCAGCAATCTTTTTTGTGTGTGTGTGCGATACTGCAAATGTATTAGCAGCAGCATAGGAAGGTATTCTGAGGACAAAGAATGCTTTTCTGTGGCCCAGAAATTTGAAACTTTCCTGGAAGTCAGTGTTTAGGACAGAATATACTGATCCCATTGGAAGTGTGCATCTCAAATATGACCCACAGCATCTCTTTTCTGAAAAACACAGGCCATTTTAGCCAACAAATGTAAATATTCTGGAAAAGTCACATTTTGATAAACTAGTAGAAATAGTTTTGTGGTGCTTTATAACTTTTTCATGTGAGTGTTTGCAAACTGAAATATAAAGTAGATAGGTTGTAGAAACGGAGAGCTTCCAAGTGGTGAGGAGAATGTGGGGAAAAAGTCAACAGGGCTGTGCTTATTGGCACCTCCACTGCATCTAGTGGGCTGTTCCAATTGCTTTGCTAGTAGGCCAAACTATGTTAATTCTCGAACATAAGCATGTCATTTTTTTTTAAACTGCATGTTTGGTCCAATTTGTACAGGGCTTAAGATCATTTATGCATTTGCATGGGCCACAAATACATGTGTTAACCTTCCTGAAAGAAAATTATTAGAGATCGACCAAGACCTGGGTGAACATTTCAAACTATCTGTTGGCAGATTTAATGGAGAAAGTCCAAGAATAAAGCGTTAGAAGAAAACTTTGGAAGTATCTTGGACCAGGATTTTTAAAATGCTTAGGGCCACGCCTCACCCCCTCCCTGCAACATTGTGGTGCATTTTACAGGCAATAGGATGAATCTTGAGTTAAGTGTGGAACTCTAGGTTGGCTAATAGGATGATCTACTTATAGAAAACGGCACAGAGTAGAATTAACGGAACGACCATAATACTGTCTGTTCCTCTAGGTATAAACAATTACAGAATTTATGAAAAAAATCTCTTATGGGAAATATGGTGAGCTGATATAAATCCAAGAGCCACGCCTTTCAACATTAATAAGAATGCTTGAAAAAAAAACTGAAAAGAGATGAAAAAAAAGTTCTGAGAGCTTGCGGCAGTTTGCACCCCCACTTGGCGCGGCAGCAGATTTCCTTCCCTGCTCCGGCCTTGTATAACGGCGGCGCCAAGTCTCCTCCCAGACGGCTCCTCAAGCCAGCGGCGTTTTCCACGCGTGCATCCACCTCTCCGGCGGCGCCGGCTCCTTTTAAAGCAGCGCTTCCCTCCTCAGTTGCTCGCCGCGCTTTTGCCAACTCCCGGCTCTCCCCGCGCGCCAGGACCCTCCTTCCCCACATCGGCCGCGCCGTCCCAGTCCGTTGCGCGTGTTTCGCTCGCTGCACTTTCCGCGCCTTCTTGTGTGGAAGCAATGAAAGCCTTTCTGTGGCCTTTGGCGCCAAGCGGCTGGTGGCCGTGCCTCTTCTTGCTCCTGCTCCCGGGCAGCTTGGCTCAAGTCTTCGGGCGACGTTACGAAGAGCGGGCTTGCCCCGACCGCTGCGACCACTCGCGGTGCCCCGAAGTGCCCGCCGAGTGCGCGGGAAGCGGGCAGACGCTCGACTCCTGCGGCTGCTGCCCCGTGTGTGCCGCGCAGGAGGGCGAGTCTTGCGGAGGGTCGCCGTACGGGGAGCCGTCGTGTGCCGAAGGGCTGTTCTGTGTGCTGTCGCCCGGAGGACCCGGAGTGGCGGCTTCGGCCACGGTACGCCGGCGAGCCAAAGCCGGCCATTGCGTGTGTGCCAGTACCGAGCCGGTGTGTGGCACCGATGGAAGGAGCTACGGCAACCTGTGCCAGCTGCGGACCGCTAGCCGGCTTTCCGAAAGCCAGCATCAGCCGCCCGTCATCGCCATCCAGCGGGGCGCCTGCGGTCAGGGTGAGCTTCGCTCGGGAAGGCGGCGCGCCTCTCTCAACTTACTTTTGCTGCTAATTCCGCGCGCCTTCGCCGGCTCTCGAAATGCGTTGGACTGCAACATCCATAAATATTGTGATAGGGGACATTTGGAGTCCAACGTATTTGGAGAGGACATAGGATAGCGAAAGCAAATTGCCATTTTCTTCTTCCCAAATCTAATTCCCACCCTGCGCGCGTTATCTGGCACTGAGTTAGATTTGTTAGTTCTGTCCATCGCTTTTTTTTTTTTAATAATCTAAAATGCTAGTACTGTGCTATTTTATTTATTTATAAAACTTAATGTAGTTTTTTTTCTCTTCTTTGCTGAAGAAGGGAGGGGAAGATTTGGGCTGGGCATGAAATCCTAATTTCTTAGGAATTTATCTTATTCCCAAAATAAAATAATTTAGAAATGTTATCTTGCATATTTAAATCATAACAAAACAACAATTTTTCAGTGTTGAGGGGAATTTACACTTCTGCTTTCCAAGGTATCAATAATAGTTGTGTCCCTGAGCTACTAGAAAGAAAGAAAAAAGTAGATAATTAGGGATGCAGCATAGTTCAGGAATGCTGAATGGGCCTGGCTTGGGTCATGGAAGAAGCAGACAGATGGAGGACATCTGTATGAAAAAAAGAGACTGTTCCAAGGAAAGAAGACAGCAAATTAGATAAGATGTAATAGTGAAAGGACAGTGAAGGAACATCGCAGCTTGGAAAGAGAATCTGGTTTTGTTAGGTGAGAATAGAAGAGTTAGAGTAGACCAACCTTTTAACTAGTTATATACTAGGTGAATATCTGGCTGTGAAGAATGTGATTTGGTGATTTGTTTGATTTGGTCATTTTGAAAGCAATAGATTTTATTCTTCCCATTTTACATAGGTACAATATAAACTCTGTTATATATTAATAAGAGCCCCTGTTGAATTTTTCTTGCATGTTGAAGAATGTTATTTTGGTCCAGGCAGATGTGATTTTTTTTCTTGTGTTTTTAATATATGTTTTGAATTTATGTATAGCCATGGTGGAAGTGGATGGTATAACAAATCCAAATAAATAAGAGAATATTAATACTATATAATTTATACATACTTACTTGTAAGTGTTATTTTTAGCCCAATTCAAAGGCAGTTGTTAATCCAGGCTGGGTTTTTAAGTGCCCACTGTGTTTTATAGTGTTTACTGTGAGTCTTCTTATGTTGATTTATTTTGTAAAGATGTAGGCTATTTTAGGATTACTTTGAATGGAAGAATAAGCTAAATAAATAAACAAATGTCTACTGAGAAGTCCAGATGTGTTCTCTAAGTCTTACCTCCTGGAAAGTATGTATAAAATTGCACCCCTAGTTCAGTTGTATGTAATATTTTGTATGACTCAAAAGTCATCATAGGTCAGAATCCATGATGATCATACATAGCAAATTTTTAAAAACAATCTTGGAGAATAAGCATGAGCATTGGCAGCCAAACAATTTTTTTCTTTGCATAGGAAATCATGAGTACAAGAACATTTTTTCTAGGGAAGGAAAAGTGAATGGGTGTACATTTTTAACAGAACAACATGCAGCTGGAAGGAGACCGGTTAAGCAGTTATTGCTCATTTATACTGGCAGGGCCTATGGTTGCTTTTGATAAAAAAGTTGGAAGACTTTTGTTTATCTGGGTAAAACATCTGGTTTGGCTTTTACAAATAATTTCCTAGAGATAAATATTTTCTTTGATGAGACTATGATGGAAAAAACAAGAGTTTTGTCCCTCACTAGTCTTTTTACCTGCTTAGGCCACAATCCAGTTAACATTAACCTAAGAATAAATCCCAACAACAGAAGATTTTCTAAAGCTGGATCAAGCTAATAGACTCAGTCCTATGCATAATTGTAAGCACAGGGTCAAAGTAGATATGATAGGCAGATTGGAGAAGAAGTGAAATCATGTTCTATTTCCTGTGTTGTTTCATTTAAAATATAATTTTACGGTCTTTTTCATGCCTCCTTTATGCTTATGTAAATCTCATGAAGGAAAAAATAATAATAAAATATAACTTGGAATGGGAAACTGTAATGGGGAGAAAGTTCATATGTGGCCCTTGCCTTTTGGTTCATCCCATTCTCTCTGTTTTATAGGTAATTGGCAGGGTCCAAACTGCCTTGTTTCCTTCATAGTTGAAACCTGATTTCATATATATTCTTAGACTACTCAGTAATATGCAATAAACCCTTCTTTTTACAGACTTGAAAAAATTAAGTCTCAAATTCTAGATTTTAATCATTTCAGCCTAGAATTGAATTGTGCACTCTGAATATGAGTTTATGTGACTCTCTCTTACACTGGTGTAGCTTTAATATTATTAATATACATTTATTTATTACTAAATGTCCTTGATTCTAACAATTTATGGTAAATTTAACCCTGATTCCAACAGGGTTTGCTATATAGCTGTTACAGATATGGGGGATCATTTCTTGGCAATACTATCATTGTTTTATCAAAATGTAATCCATTTAGCAAAGTGGTTCTCAACCTTTTTAATGCCGCGACCCCCAACCAGTCATAAGTCGAGGACTAAACCGGTTGTAAGTCGAGGA
>JANHFS010005427.1:38973-50715 GCA_032467975.1 Trimeresurus albolabris | reverse complement strand
ATACATACATACATACATTAAAGGTAAAAAAGGATATATGCAGTGTTATCTTCATTTTAGATATCAAAAGGGTTTTGTGGCTTCCAGTGTTTTGTTTTCGGTGAGAAACGTGTCCAAGTGGCTCTTTGAGTGTTTTGGGTTGCCTACCCCTGTCCTAAGGGAGGCAGTGCTGCTTCGCGGCCCTTTCCGCGGAGGAGGCTGAACTAAGTTCTGCCGGCGCTGTCGCCCTCTTGTCTCTCTCTCTCCCTCCCTCCCTCTCCTCGCCTAGGCGCTTCTCCAACCAGGCTGGGTGGAGCCGGCAGAGCGGCCTTCCTTCCCCCCTCCCAGGCCAGCTGGATGGGGGGTTGGGGCTCACCACAACATGAGGAACTGTATTAAAGGGTCGCGGCATTAGGAAGGTTGAGAACCACTGTATTAGAGTCCAGTGTGTTGCTGTGTATTTAGTATCTTGGTAGTCTTGGTTCAGCAAAAGTGCTTATGTCCTCTATTGTTTCAAGGACTGACTATGGAAGCAACATCACCTGAGTAGTAAGGAGACAGGCTTAAATCTGCCATTCATAGTTAATTTAAAAAAAGGATGGATATTCAACCTTATCAATGAACATCTGATCTTAATTAATCTCCAGGAATGTTGTTATGGTTTTGTGGCCATATTTCCCAACATACTTAAGAAGCTTTCCCCTTAATTATATGATGACGATGGCAGCTCATTGATGAAAGGAAAATAAGGAGAGGAAGGGTATACAGGGAGAAAAATCTCACAGCTTGTGTAGCCTTTTTAGTAAGTTTAGTAAGTTTCCAATTTGCACAAAAATTCAGGTTGCACAAACTTCTACCTTAACACACTTAAGCAATTAAAATATTTGAGGGATATTTGCATGTATAGTGTTAGAAGTCAGTTTTCAATATCAGCCTTCAACATAAACCATCCAGTATTTAGAAGAATTATTAGCTGAGCTGAGAGTGTTGTTCTGGCATAGAGCGTGGCTAGTACAGGTAGTACTTGACTTACAGCAGTTTGTTTAATGACCGTTTGAAGTTACAATGGCACTGCAAAAAAGTGACTTAGAACTATTTTTCACATAACATTTGCAGCATCCCAATGGTCATGTGATTCACATTCGGACACTCTATGATGGTTGCAGGGTCCTGGGGTCATGTAATCCCCTTTTGTGACCTGCTGACAAGCAAAGTCAATGGTGAACAACCATGTTACTAATTTAACAACTGCAGTGATTCACCTAACAAACGTGGGAAGAAAAGTCATAAAATGGGATAAAGCTCACTTAACAAATTTCTCACTTAGCAACATAAATTTTGGGCTCAATTGTGGTCGGAAGTTGAGGAGTACCTGTACCAGCTGATCTCTTAGGATGCAATCTTAAACTCTCTTATTTGAAAGAAATGTCTTGAAATTCAAAGAGCAGATATGTAAGACAACTCTGCTTGTAATCGGTTTCCCAAATAGTTAAATTTTTCCCTCCTCATTTTTATAAAAGCTAGTAAGTCAACAAAAGGAACTACTACAGCAGAAGCAAATGGCACCTCTTGACTTCCAGATGAACTACAACTTCACATGCTAGTTATATTGATTGGAGTTGAAAAATCACATACGCACGCTCCAAATTACCTAGTCCTGTGCACTTCGAGATAGTGAACCAACAGGACCCAACATTTTCTAAACACAAAGAATGGGGTGAAAATCGTGTTTATAAAAGAACAGTTCTCTTGTTCTTTTAATAAGTGGATATGGTTACCCAGAAAAACGTTCTAACTACACAACGTAGCTCAGAAAAAGCCATGTAAAAAGAAAAATTTAAGCCGTCTTCTTAATACATACAGTCTTCGTTACTTGGTGCAGAAACAAAATCGTCTCTTAGCTCTGAAGAAGAAAACATCTTTTTTCTGTGGTTTACAAATGATCTGCAGTGGACTTCTTTAAGTGGTGGAACAGAATCCATTCCAAAGCAACAGTGTCTAAGTTAACCACGCCAAAGGAAAAGTGATGGAGAGTAGAGGACTTCTGGTTGTTTCAAAAGCAGGAATGTAGAAAATGTGGTGTTTATGGCTTGTCTACAAAGTTTTTCATCATGCTGGAGAGGGACAAGCATTTCCTCTCTCCACCCTACCCATACAATATTTTAAAAACTAACTTGTGCCAAAAGCCACTCTTCTGCTCTATGTTCCACGTTGGCTTTTCTTAACCAGAGAAATCTGGGACTTGCTATTGGTAAGCAAATGAACTAAGTTGGAAACAGATTGTTCTGAGAAAGTACAGAGAACTCGGCACCTTAACTAACCACCATTTCTGGCCCAGCGGAGTAACTGATTCCAGTTACATTGTAGTTTTACATAATAGCTTTATTTTGAAATCTGGGCTATTAATACATCCCTCTGCTAGATTAAGCTAAGCACCACTTTCATATTCATTCTCTTTTTTTGTCCTGTTGGACCATTGGTTCCCTTACCATCATCCAAAGCGATGCAGTTCTCTCTCTGCTGAGCTGCCTGGAGTCTTGAAGAGAGAAAAAATGAAACTCTTCAAAGCACAGGGTTAGGGAGGGCTTCCTGCCCGTGTTCCTCACCCTGAGATGGGGCTTTGCTGCACGTTTTTGGTAAGCAGCATATGCAGACTGATCTGCCTAGCTTGCCTAGCTTGGGTAAACTACCCACAACTATTGGGGGAGCAGCAGAACATCCTCAGTCTATGCTGTTTGACACATTAAAAAATGACCTAGAAGGTGGAATAGAAGAAATGCAGCTCAAAATGTCAGACAATGAGGTGCTGAATGGAAAATTATCAAATGGATGGATACAGGATTGGAGAGACTTTGGTTTACATCAGTGCCTGAATGAAGGATAAAGGAAGACCTGTAAACTCTGAAGATACTTTCCCCCCAACTCCATTGGGACTATGTTTGCAGGAATTCCCTGCCCAAAGTGAATGTTAATGATGGCAATCTTAATATGTTTCCAATTTGTCAGGCAGGTTGTTCAGAGTTGTATATTCAGAGGATGATAAAAAAAGATTGGTGAAAATCTACAGGACACGAGCAAGGAGACTGCACGCCTGTTTGCATTTGCTCTACTCTGCTATTTCCGCAGGTTCAGGCAGCCTCCGGTGCCTCTGCTCAGTAGCATCAGCCACAAGCTTCCTGCTGCCCCCATAATAGCTTGAGCTAGGACAGGAAGAGCAATGCACCTGCCACCCACCCGTGAGGATGTCTTTAAAAAATAATGCTCAGACGATGCTTGCAGCATGCAGATGCATTAAAGTGGGTGCTATGCTCTTTGTTTGCAAACCACAGCAGGATGTTGTTGGACGTTGAATGTCACAGATGACCAACAAATTCTCTCTGCACTTTCACCAGATTGGTGGAGAAGCTCCTTCATGAGAAGGGGGTTTATCATGAGGAGTGGCTATGACACGATCCTTTTACATCATTTGTTTCTTATAACTTTCTAAACATCATTTTGGTATATTGGGAATTTTGGATACATGTTGTCCCCATGCACACAAACCATTGTCTTAGGAAGGGCTGCCCATTTGTCCGTTTTATGAAAAATAATGCAGTTTATTTCTGGAATATTTCAGGCTTTTTTCTCCTAGAATAGGATTATTGGTGCATTTGTAAGATGAATGAAGAACAGAGGATGAGTCCTCTTGGATCACACCTTCAATGACGTCCATCACACCATGGCCCAAGTTCCCTATTTGAAGATTTTGTTATTTTAATGTATTTTGCCATGCATTCTTGAGTCTTTTAAGGAGAAATGTATTTCATTGACTGCTGCATTTACTTTTATTATTTTTGCAGTGTTTATATTCTTTTCATTTGTCGATGAATTACATTTTTCAGACAAATCCTTCTTGACTTCAGTAGAAGTTTTGACTCTACATAGGAGTCACGCTGGTGTTCTTTGCCAGTACATATTTGAAATGAGATTCTATTATTGTAGTCTGGAATAATGTCCAAACATTGTGCAGGAAATTGACCCGCTTTGAGCTTTCTTTTCAATTTTCACCATTAATTTTCTATTTTTTGGGAGGTTTTCTACTTTGTTTTTTTTACAATAATTTTAGATGTTACATTTCAAAAGAAAAAAATAAATATAAAACTTAAACATTAAAAAGAAAAATTAGAAAGTGCAGAAAAAAGGTTAGAAAAATAAATAAATAAAAAGAATATTTGTATGCATGTATAATTTCCACCATTATCACAAGTATAAACAATTTTAGTAACTTATCACCTTTTCCTAAAATACAGTAAGTGATGTCTTAAACACAATTGTTTTGTTATGGTGTCTGGATGGTGGATGGTGGATGTTTTGTCAGCTAGGGCTCTCTTATGCTAAGCAGCTGGTTCTGTGGGTAGCTTGACCTAAAGTGAATCAGGAATAAAAAGTAAGCCCGTTTCAGAGGTGGACCTTCTGCGGACCACCATAAACATTTCTTGTTCTGCAAAATTTACTTTTTGAAATGGATGAGCTGCTCTTGGAATGCTCAGGTCAGCACATTCCAGGAAGAAAACAGAAATTCTGGAAGCAGGCCATGCTATTTTGCAGCTCTGTACTATTTATAAAATGGTTGTTGTGGACTACGCAGCTTGGCACAAAGCACTGATTTACCAGAAAGCAAAGCGAGATTGCTACCCACACCCTACTCTCAGTCTCTGATGGTCTATATTACTCCAGCTGTCTTTTCCTTTTAATGTGAAGAACACATATGCCAAGAAAGCATTTGTATGCAATACGTTCTCTTTCACAGTGCCTATGGGGACCAGATTCATTTTTCCAGAAAGACCACAGATGTCTGAAGATCCATCAGCTGCAGCTACCAATGGGTCATCTAAAACTAGCAATGGTTCAACTGTACCTCTCAGGCTGTGAATTCAGATCATTAGTGTGAGGAGTATTGTACAGCACAATTGTCCATGTCACCAGTTCTTGTTCAACTTTCTGATCAAAACTGCTTGCTAGCACATGTCTACTCACTCATTAACTATAATGTTGAATCATCAACTCTTCTGCTGTCTCTCTGGAGCCGGATTGCCTTTTAAGGACCGACATCAGTCATCTAGTGGTGTCATCACATTGTCAGATAGCTACTCTCAGATGGCTGTTTCAAGTAGATGTTAAACAAAATAAAGGAGACACACAACACATGTGTGATATACAGGGATTTTAATAAATCTTTCTTATATCCCTAGTACATACTGCTGTGCATCTAGCAGCATCATTGGGTATTGCTTACAGAAATAAAAAATAATCTGATAGTTTTCTGGCAAAAAACCCTAAAATAGACATTTTAAACTATCATCCTATAGAAAATATATGGTCTTATTTTGGTGAGTAGGGCTGCATACTTAACCTTGTTCAAGACAGTAAATGGGATAGGTGAGCTTGCCATTTTTCAGGGGGGGGGGTTAGAGTCTTTCAAGCCATTATTTTGGGAGTTAAGAGCTGCCAAAATCAAGTTTTGCTTTAATGTCAGTATATCTCAAAGCCTGCTGAGCCACCACCCATTTCATTAAATAATGGGGGCACAATGTATGACCCAGCACAGCCACATACAATTATTTTTATAGCTCCTTCCTCTGTTAAAATTGAACCTAGTGGAGTTGTGACTAGAGGAGGGAATAGGTGGTTGGAATGTCAAGAAAAATAAAGTTTTTATTCTGCACATATTTTCTACATTCTGACTATTCATGTTGAACCTCAAGCTTTGTTTATGCAACATATTCCATTAGGAACACACGAAGCTCTTGACTAAAAACAAATTGTTTGTTTTTATTTGATGCATTATCAATATTTGATGCATATCAACTAATTGAACATAAACTGCCACCAGAAGACTGTTTTCTATGAGGCATTTATACACTTCTGCCAGTCCTTTAAACAATCCACCTCTATGTAATCAAGCCAGGATGAGCAGCCATCCATTTAAAAGATACAAAAAGGGTTCCACATCAAACTGGGCTCCAAGTTAAAACAAGTCCAAGTGATTTTATCTGCAAAGTGTTTCACAACTTATGTTGCAGGCCAGAACATCAGTTTTACAGCAGTCAAAATTTATACTGACATTACTTAGGAAAGCTCTACTGGCAGGCACAAGATTGGCAAAACAGTAACTTTAATTCATTACTCTCTCTGCTTCTGGGAGAGGATCTATAGTGGACTAGATCAGGGCTTTTCAACCTTTTTCACCCATTGTACCACTTTTAAGATATGGCACTATCCAAGTACCACCAGTCGCCTAGCAAGGTGTCAAAAACTTGATGACCCCCCAAAAAAGGAAAAAATTGATAAAGTACAGGTAGTCCTTGACTTACAACCGTTCGCTTAGTGACTGTTCTAAATTACAACGGCACTGAAAAAAGTGCCCCCCAAGGCACAGCCGAGCAAGACACCTGCCTGCCCACCCGGCAGCACTCTTCCTCCTATCTGAGGTTTCCATTGTTGTGAGCATTTCTGTTGAGGATTGGCAGCAGGGGTGGGGTGAGGGGGTATTTGGTTTTTATTCCCGTCTGCTGGGTGGCTGCAGCAGGTTTTGGTCACTTCATATGACCCTGGGACACTATGACCGTCATAAATATGAATCAGTTGCCAAGCATCTGAATGTAAATCACAAGACCATGGAGATGCTTCAACATTCCAGCTGATCGGCGCTTCTGGGCTCAGCAGAAGCACAAGGATCAATGCCGAGCTTCAGCTGGAACCTGGCGCTGATCCTGGTGCTTCCACTGAGCCCTGACAGTCCTGAAGAAGTGCTGATCCTGGCGCTTCCGCTGAGTCCTGACAGCGCTGCAGTTCCAGCCATCTCTCGCTCAAGCTTGTGCAGTGCTGCCACCGGTTCAGTTCATTCCCCTCCCCCGCTACCATTTTTCTAGGATGGTCGCATACCCCCTGCCAGATGCCAATGTACCACAGGTGGTACCCATACCACTAATTACAAAGCCTTGTTTTAGGGGACATTGAAGAACATAAATTATACAGTATATACAGTAGGTCTGTCCCCAGAGAGCAAGAAAAAGAATGGAAGGAAACTCTTTTACAAGACTAGATTCTCTTCCATGAAATGCAGATTAAAGACAATTCGAACCACTCAAATAGGATATGAGCTTGAATAGGCATTTGGGTTAGATATCAGAAAAATCAATTTGCCCTGAGCAACAAAATGCAGTTAAGCTCTTAAACACATTTGTGATAACATACAGTAATTGCTTTCAGAATTACAGAGCAATAGTTAATGAAGTATATAAGTTGCTACAAACTGAGAACCCTTTTATCCAGGCATATAGTCTTGGGGGCAGGTGAGTCAATATTCTTTGGTCACATGGAGAATTTAGGACAGGGTCTCCAAACCCCGGTCCTCCAGTGAGGAAAAGTTTGTTTGGGGGGGGGAATTAGGATTGGGCAAGAACTAAATATACAACTTATATGTATTAAATCAGGCGTCCCCAACCCCCAGTCCATGGACCGGCACTGGTCCGCAGCATGCCAGCAAGCAGACCACACAAACAAACAAGCAAAGCTCCATCCTTGGGATGCAGGCAGTATTCAAAACCACACTCCCTCTGGTCCACAGAAAAATCTTTCTCCATGGCACCAGTCCCTGATGCCCAAAAGGTTGGAGATCTCTGTATTAAATTACATTTTGATCTTATATTGAAGTAATATAAGTTCTCAGACTTTGCAGGCTGTAGCTTTCCACTGGGATTTGTGCAGGCAAAATGAAAAATGGTGCTTTGAGCAAGCTTTGACAGGGCTGTCATTCTGCTTGTGCAATACTGAACATTTTTTTTTAAAAGTTGCATTCTCCTCTATGTTGCAAGGGCTTTCAACCCAGTTTGAAAACTATTTTAAGCCATAAAATATTGTAAATTAATTTTAGTTTGTTAGGAATTATTGTTTTGAAATTTGACCTTCTACAATTAACAAAGTTTAATTTATATTTTAATTAATAAGAATTTTGCCATTATATTCATAGTATTTTGTGAGTCAGTTTGTATAGTGATTAAGACATCAGACTAGAAACCAAAATATTGTGGGTTCTTGTCCCGCCTTAGACTCAAAGTCAGCTGGGTGAACTTGGACTAGTCACTTTCTTTCAACTCAAGGAGGGAAGCAATGGCAAACCACTTCTGAAAAACTTTGCCAAGTAAAGTGGAGTGACTTGGCCAGGCAGTCTCCAAGAATCAGACATGATTGAAGGGAAGAAAAAAAATAGTATTTGAGGTATTTAGAACAGCAAACTTTTTATTCGTTGAAAATATCCACAGACAACTGGTTCTTTGTATCCACAACAAGAATGTCTAATGTGCTGACTATTAAGGCTTATCAAATGCCCACTTACTGAATTGAATGGTTGCATCCTGTTTCCTAAGAGATAAATGTCAAAAATTTAAATAAAGTCTGAAAAATGTAAATAAATGTCAAAACCATAATTAAAGCACCATTTTGTTATAATATTTAAGGGATTTGTTGCTTTATTACCATGTTTTATATTATCTTAAACACTTATCATGATCAAATCAGTTTGTACTGATTATGTATTCACTTTAATTGACAGGTACAAATAAATATTTCTGTTAAAAGTGGTCTAAATAAAGAGCTAATTTTTACTCATTTCAGATGACTGAAATGCTTCTTCAAAACTTTGAGGTACGTTGAGCCAGTATGTCTCTTGTTGACCAACAAATAAGGACATTTTTTCACTGTGACTTTCCCAACTGACTGTTAGGTTGACCCCACTTATCCTGGTTTCTCATAATCGTTGAGATGTGATAGCCTTTCTGATGTCACTGAAGTACAGATCCCAGAATCCACACATCATCTCCACATCTGTGTTAATGGATAATATTTAAGCATATCTTTAAATATGCTTGTCACCCATGATTTCTTAAGAATACTCTATACGTTTCATACTAAGCTTCTGAATAAAGTCTCAGAGACATGTTTGGTTTCAAAGTTATTTGCTGTCGAAAGATCCAAAATCCCATTTTTCATCATGCAATAAATATATGTCAGTCTTAGGTTATTTAGTTTTTTGGCTCTAGACTATCTGATTTATTTTTCTTGCTGTCTCATTAGAAAGCTTTCTTCTTAGTTGATTTGGAAGATCAGTAAATGCTTCTAAAATACTTCTACTGATATAACTTTCTGGCAGCTTTATCATTAGCACTTTGAGGGAGGCTGGAAAACCTGTGGTTACATTCCACTGAGAACTACTATATTGCCTACACCTATCTCTAGACTCCCTTTCTTTAGTGAGAAATAGCTTATTTCTAGTTGATAATGTAGTTGATAATGCTTCACAACATTATCAATTAGAAATAAGCTATTTCTTACTAAAGCAGTTTGTGTCTGTATAATCATGAAGATAGTTGGATGTTTCATAACATCATGGACTGTGGTTTACAATTTAGCAAGGAAATGGTTTCCTGTTTAAAACCAAGCTATTCCTGTATGAGAATTTATGGAACCAACATTATGACTTCATCGTCTATTTTGCAAAAATTAAATATTTTAAAGGCACCAGTCTAGCCAGAAACAAGACTAGGAACTCTGAATTTCTGATACTATCTCGTAAATTAAAATTTCTTAAGTGGAATTGTAGAATAGAAAGAAAAATATGCACATTTTCATATGAAGTGAAACAAGTTATAAGAGATAAGATGGATAAAAAAATACTGAAGAAAGGACAGAACATCAGAATGATAAACATTACAAAAAGAACAATTTTAGGACATTGCAGTCTGAGGTCATGTATTTTATTTTTTAAAAAAGTGTGGATAATTCTTAATTTGCTTTAATAATGGTGGCTCAGGAAATATGCTCCTACAAGCATAATTTGTTTCCTCAGAAGTTACCTTCCCAGTAGAATCAAACTAATTCATAAATTCTATTTATCTGTCACTTTCAACAGCTATAAATCTTACCTTTAATTTAGATTGTTTTATATAAGTTAACCTGTCACTTCATTCTTTGTGAGAACCAATGTTGTTGTTTTTTAGAACAAAAACTAAAATGTCACCCTCTTCCACTTTATAGAGGAATAGAGGAGAATGTAAATACACTAGATATAGCTGATATATCTAAACCCATAATCTCCCGTTATAAAACATCTCCCAAAATTTAGCTGAAAACAGCTTTCCTACAATTTCTATCAATTAGTTTTAGTTCTGCCTTCTGGAGAAATTGAGAAGCTAGATGACTATTTAATGTAGTCTAGGTTTTAAAATAAGTTCATCATTCTTGGCTTTTCCCATTAACATTAGCACTTTTTCATTTCTTTTTTAATAGCTTATTTTCCTTTTGATTAATTATGCTTGCATCCTTCTTTGCCTTGCCTCCAATTTCTTTATAAATTGGATACCTTCAAGTGGCCATAAAAATATTTTATTTTTGTGATTCTTTCTCTTTTAAAATGAAATAATAATTATTCTGATTTTGAAAATGATTGTACTGAACTTTAGAGAAATGTTTAGAGAAATTATGTTGAATTTGATAGCTTTATATCCAGTGCACATAATTGGTTTACACAAAGAATTCAATGTACTGTACTTAGAACGTAGTAAAAACTGTCCATTATTATTAAAGTGGAAAATTAAATCCAACTGTCATCTAAAGTGATGGAGCAATGAGTAACCTAATTATCCTTATATTAATTATAGCAGTTGGTGTTCTGGCAACAAAAAATAGGCAATATTTGTAAATGTCTTGAATAGTTGTGGTTTAGAACAGAGATTTCACTCTAACTGACAATTTAGACCAGGGGTGTCAAATTGCCGGCCCGCAGGCCGGATGCATCATGCTGAAACCGTGTCCACCCCATTGCCGGCAATGGAAAAAAAGTCACGACATGTCATGTGACATTGTGAGTTCGACACTCCTGATCTAGATCAATCACAGCATGAGTATTGTTGAACTGACTGAAGGATTAGATAATTGTTCACCTGATTTATACCTAAATAGAAAAATATATTAATTAAAAAAAATAGCAAGTAATTCAATACATTAGATTTCAAAAGAGGAAACTTCTCTAAAATAAGGGAATTGGTAAAAAGGAAGTTGCATGAGAAACTAAGAGAGTAAAATCTCTCTGGAATACTTGAGAGTTATTCATAACCACAATAAAGGAAGCTTAGTTATAATGTATACCACAAATCAGGAAAGTACCATGAAAGCAAAAAGTGCTCATCAGCAGTGTTAATAAACAGAAAACAAAAATGCAATTTAAATAAGGAGAACAAAAGAGAAAAACACACATTAAGTAGCCCAAAAGATAAAATAGCAACAATAAAAACTGAACCACTTTTCAAGTAACATTAACACACGCCACAACTAATCTCCAGAAGGTTGCTGAGTCATTTGCTGTTGTTGCCATGGTCAGTTGCTGCCAAGCTTCCTTGTCAGTCTTTCTTTTTTTCTGCTGTTAGTAGGGCCATTTTCCCCCCAATAGTGATACACTCAAGTAATCCTACGCAAGGGATTTTTCCTGTTTATGTAAGAGGTTTGCTATATGCACAGTTCACAGTAGTAAATATTTAAGTTTCTACAACCCTGAATCCTCTAATTATACATAACTGATTATACAGTACTTAATTTGTACTTGTATTTCAAGATTTCATACATATATATATGAAACATATAGACTATATATATAAAAATGTAAATGTTCGTTTGTTCAAAATCTTAAATCTCCGAAAGTTCTTCACCGATTGCTTTGAAATTTTGACA
>JANHFS010005427.1:7902-18148 GCA_032467975.1 Trimeresurus albolabris | reverse complement strand
AGCATGGCTGGCTGAGGAATTCTGGGAATTGAAGTCCACAAGTCTTAAAGCGGCCAAGTTTGGACACCCCCGGCTTAAGGCATCTGGCCAGGTGAGGGGGCTTGAGCAGCACCCGTTAGCAAATGACCCTTACCCCATCTGAGGCTTCTGAAGGACACCAACGATCCGCTGGATCCGATCCATGGCCACGCTTTGCTGGAAACTGCTTAAACCTGCAAGGCCAAAACACAGAGCTCAGTAAATGTGGGTTGGTGCAACTATGACTGAATGGACTAAAATGACTTGAGATCATCCCAGCAGCTTTTGGGGATAACCACAAAGCACAGTAGCAAACCATCGATGCTTTTCCCCCACTACCTGCTGCCTAGAATCAGACTGCGCCGGTGGGTGAGGTACAGCCAATAATCTCATCAATTCTCTACGGCAGTGATGGCGAACCTTTTAGAGACCGAGTGCCCAAACTGCAACCCAAAATCCACTTATTTATTGCCGGGTGCCAGGTGGGTGTGGCCCACTGGATGGGCGTGGCTGTGGTGGTCATGGCAGATTGGGTGGGTGTGGCCAAGGTGGCCATGATCACCTCAATGTTGCTCATGGGGAGGGACGCCTATGAGGGCCGGGCAGGGCTGGGGGAGATCCAGGGGGTCTCTGGCAGGTGGGCTGGTGGGCAGGAGGCTCGTCCTGCGGGGTGAGGCGAGGCAAGGCAAGGCAGGGTGGGGGTGCCATTGTCACAGGGCAAGGTGAGGCAGGGGCCAGGGCGGCTGCTGCCTGACACCATCAGCCCCTGCATAGAGAGGCCAGTGAGCACATGGGTGCTGGGATGCATCCAGCCATGTGGGACCTCGGCGAGTTAGTGGGCGGCTGGTTGCCATCTCCGGGGCATGGCGAGTGTGCCCACAGAGAGGGCTCTGAGTGCCGCCTCTGGCACGCGTGCCATAGGTTCACCACCACTGAGCTAAGGCTTTGTTTTTCATCTGTTCCCCACCCCAAAAAAATAGGGGAATGATGGTAGCTGCAGCATCTGTTTTTAGTCAGTACAGGTAGTCCTCGATTTATGACCACAATGTACCCCAAAATTTCTGTTGCTAAGTGAGACAGTTATTAAGTGAACTTTGCCTCATTTTAAGATCTTTCTTGCCAAAGTTGTTAAGTGACTCAATGCAGTTGTTAAGTGACTCATTGTTCAGTTAATAACATGGTTGATGAATAAATCTGGCTTCCTCACTGACTTTTCTCGTTAGAAGGTCATAAATATGAGTCAGTTGCCAAGTGTCTGAATTTTGATCCTGTGGCCATGGAGATGCTGCAACAGTTGTAAGTGTGAAAAATGGTCATAAGTCAGTTTTTAAAGTGCTGTAACTTCAAACTGTCACTAAATGAACTGTTGTAAGTCAAGGACTACCTGTAGTAGGCAAGGGTATAATCATTTTTGAAAATGTCAGTGTCATTTGCAAATTTTCTAAAAAAGTTGCAAATAGAAAATAAGTTGCAACGTTTTCAACAGGTTACTGTATTATGTGAAGTCTGGAAAAGATCAGTTATGGGTAGGGAGAGGCGATGTGAAAAGATGTCAGGAGAACAAGCAAACTGGGTAGAATCTGGTGGAAGACTAGAGAAGCCGCATAGAGAAGCTGGAAGAGAAGCAGCCAGGGATGAGGAAATGCCAACAATGTGGGCTGGGCAGATGCAAATAAAAAGGAGGAATGGTGCTAATAAAGGAGAATATTTGTAGCTCAGGGTTGGCGTGAGAGGTCCTTGGTGCTCTCTGAGCTTGCTTGTTTTCTTGCAGATGTTTCATTACCCAAACTAAGTAACATAATCAGCTCACTGATGATGTTATCTAGTTTGGGTAATGAAATATCTGCAGAAAACAAGAAAGTTCAGAGAGCACCAAGGACAGTGGTGGGATTCCGCCAGTTCGCATGAGTTCGGCAAAACCGGTAGCTAATTTTTTGTTGCCCAGGCCCAGAATGGACTTCCGCAAGCAGCATCCACACAGAGAACCAGTTGTTCACATATTTGAATCCCACCACTGACCAAGGATCCTTCAAAGAGGAATGGGCCAGAAATAGAGTAGCAGGCAAAGCAAAAGAGGCTAGGTCAGCTAGGAGTGGGAGGAAAAGAAGACAAGAAGAGAGTATATGTGCTCTAGCTCAGAACTGAACTGTGGAGTCCTTGGTGCTCATCCAAGCTCAGAGAGCACCAAAGGCTCCAAAGAGAAGACTAGAAAGTCTCAAGGACTGGAGGATTTGTATGGTTCTCACTGACATTGTGTCATATGTGATCCACAGCTCTTGCATTTTGTATTAAATACAGTTTTATGTTTCTAACATGAAACTCTAATATTTGATAATAATTCTTTAAAAACTCTTGCATGTTAATAAGGCTGAGTTATTGTTCTCTCAGCTGATTTTAAGAAATAGTAACAAGTTTGTCAAGTTATAAATCCTTAGCACCATATTCTTTAGAGCAGGCATGTCAAACTGCCGACCCATGGGCTGGATGCATCATACTGAAACTGCGCCCACCTCATTGCCGACAATGGCAAAAAGTCACGATATGTCACGACACGTCATGTGACATTGCAAGTTTGACACCCCTGCTTTAGAGAATAGAGAGTCACAATAATTCGAAAAAAGTAACATTACAGGAAGAGGTCACAAGTAGCTTACTTCCAATCTTTATCTGAATGAATTAACTGAACTAAAATGTTAATTGCATTCAGAGATTTTCATTTGCTGAACTTTGTACATTCACAGTTTACTGAAAGATTTAAAGAAACTCATTCCATGCAAAATATTTTAAAAGCTAGTGGGTTTTGTTTAAAAGAAAAGACCTAAACACAGACTTACCATCACCTTCAGTTCCAGCTGGAAGATATAATAAAATGTGATTATTAACATCTGTAATCTATTTACATCTACACCTATAGATAACACATACACACACAAATAAAACAATTTCCCTCTTCACCTCACTAAAGTTCAACATCTTCAGATCTTGTCAGGTAATCAAATATTTAACAACATCACATGATTAGGGTTGCTCAATGTTCACTAAAAAACTAAAACAGCTGGAGAATTGCAAGGGTAAAAGGTCATGCAAATGCTGATTTTTTTAGAATTTTGTTTAAAACCCTAACCCTAACCCTAACCCTAACTCTAACCCTAACCCTAACATCTGTTGCTACTAAACCATAACTCTTTTCTTTTTCAATAGCTATTGTAACTGGTATGGCAGGCTACTATCTTTCCTCTGGAAGAATTGGGTAAAATTCATCCTTTTTTGTTACATAAAAATTAGATTTTGTTTCAGAAGTTGAAAGTAACAGAATAACAGAGTTGGAAAGGAACTTGGAGGTTTTATAATCCAACCCCCTGCTCAGTCAGGAAATCCTACACCATTTCAGATAAATAATTGTCTCATCTCTTTTTAAAAACCTCCAGTGTTGGAGTATCCACATCTTCCGGAGGCAAATTGTTCTATTGATTAATTGTCTAACTGTTAGGAAATTTCTCCTTAGTTCTGAGTTGGTTCTCTCCTTGATTAGTTTCCATCCATTGCTTCTTGTTCTGCCTTCAGTTAACTCCTCTTCTTTGTGGCAGCCCCTTAGATCAGAAGTCCCCAACCTTTTGGGCACCAGGGACCAGTTCCGTGGAGAGAGGTTTTTCTGTGGACCAAAGGGGCCATGGTTTTGGGTGCTGCCTGCATCCGATGGATGGGGCTTTGTTTGTTTGTGCGGACCGGTTGCTGGCATGCCGCAGCCCAGTACTGGTCCACAGACCGGGGATTGAAGACCCCTGCTTTAGATATTGGAATATTGCTATCATATCATCTCTAGTCCTTATTTTTGTTAAACTAGACATATCCAATTACTGCAACTGTTCTTCATATGCTTTAGGCTCCAGCCCCCTAATCTTCTTTGTTGCACTCTGCACTCTTTCTAGAGTCTCAACATCTTTTTTTTATATCATGATGACCAAAACTGGATGCAATATTCCAAGTGCTGTCTTACCAAGGCATTACAAAGTGGTACTAACAGTTTTGGTAATCTTGATTCTATTCCTTTGTTAATGGAGCCTAGGACTGTGTTGGCTTTTTTGGCAGCTACAGCACACTGCTGGCTCATATTTAAGAGTGGACACTCTTAGAGTATCCACTAGCACTCTAAGATCCCTCTCATAGTTACTACTATTGAGCCTATACCTGTGCATTTGGTTTTTCTTGCCTAAATGGAGAACGTTACTTTTCTCATCACTGAATTTCATTTTGTTAGATAGTGTTCAAGTCTGTCAAGATACTTCTGTATCTTGAGCTTATCTTCTGGCATATTGGCTATTCCTGCCAGCTTGGTGTCATCTGCAAATTCGATGAGTTCCCTTTCTAGCCCCTCATCTAAATCATTAAGATAGAGTCTTGGGGTCCCCCACTGCATACTTCCCTCCATGTAGAAGCAGTTCCATTAAGGACTACATGTTGAGTATGATTAATCAGCCACTTACAAGTCCATTTGGTAATGATGCTGCCTAACCCACATTTTTCTATCTTAGCAAGTAGTAGTTTATAGTCTATTTATCACACCTTACCAAAGTCCAAATACGTAAATGATATCCACAGCAGTTCATCAAATAACGCAATAAGTTTTGTCTGGCATATTTGTTTTTGCCAAACTCATGCTGGGTTTGTCATCAGACTTCTATCAGTGGCACTTTTATTTCATGTTTGTTTGCCTTCTTCATTTGGTTCTGAGCAATACACTTTGACTTTTGAAAGTAGAGCAATCTTACCTGAATACACAATTTCAGAATTTTGAATTAACTATCTTCATAGTAATGTCTACTAATGGTTCTATTCATAATCTTCCCTAAGAACTATAATTATAAAATTTATGGTGGTCTTATTTCTATTGAACATGCAAAATCACAAGCATTCAAAAGTTAATACCAAACTCCATACTGTGAATCATTAATACTATTATTATGAAGACATTTAATGTAAAAAATATTCCCAAAGTAGCCCTTTGCAACCTATTTCCCGCTAGTAGTGATGAAATCCCAAAAAATTGGAAGATACCAGCTTTGATAAGATGCTCCATAGTTTGGTAAATTATTATTATGCAAGAACATAGACAAATATTCATAAACATGAAAGAGAAGACTTACCTGGTTTATACTTTTCACCTGTAAGAAAATAATTTTCAAAAAGTTAAAGCACTAATAATTAATTAATCATTACCATATGGTTGTTATTTTTGTTTGCAGCATTTTAAACTTGTTTGTTTTAAGGTCTTTGTTTAAGATACTATTTAGCACAGATAGTAAACTGAACTGAAGGAAACAAGACAAGTAAGAAAAAAAATTACAGGTGATTTTTGATTAATAACTGCTTTGTTCAGTGACCACTTGAATTCTCGTGGCACTGGTCCTCAAATGTATCACAACATCCCTGCAGTCACATGATGACAATATGGGTGGATCTCAACTGGCATGCATTTACAATGGTCGCAGTGTCTCACAATCACATGACTGACATTTGTGACTTTCACAGTCAGCTTCTGACAAGCAAAATCAATGGGGAAGCTTACAGTAAGTTGCAAGTCATGATTAAAAGATGTTGTACTTAACAACCACAGATGATTCTCTTAATTACTGAAGCAGAGCTGACGTTATAAGCTGGGCACAGTCATGTAATGTTTCATTCAGTGACCGCATTGTTTAGAATCAGAGTTGCTAGTTCCTCTTGTGGTGATTAAGTGATACCTACCTGTATTTTATTCTCTGAACCTATTTAGAATGCCCTTCAAATTCAGATCAAATCCAGCACTATGCAAATTGAGCGTATCATGATTGCTCTTGGGGTTTTAACCTTACCATTATTAGTGTTTGAGATTCTTCTCCAGTTTATTTCTAGATTGTATAGCAAGTGAAATATGACTGATATTGGAGCTCTGGAGTAGCATTGTTCTACCCTGATTAGCAGAACAATTAAGAATGACCATTTTATCTAATAAGATTTCATCTTCCTTAGAATTTAATCAGTAATTGCACAAGCAATGTTTGAACTGCTGCCTTCACAAGGGAGCAATTTGATAATACCAGACATTCTCAAATAAGCCCCTGCCTTTCCTAGGGGACTAACAGATAAACTATCACAATTTCCCAAATGATTCTCTCTTTCCATATGTTCATAGTGATCCAAATATTAACAGAATGTCATGGGAACTATCACAAAAAAGGCAACAATCAGTAGACCACGGATGTCCAACTCGCCACATCACACGATGTGTTGTGACGTATCGTGACTTTTTTTGCATTGTGGGCCGGCAGTTTGATACCCCTGCAGTAGATCGTACAGTATGCAACAAGGAATATGTGAAAGGGCCATTCAGGATTTGCCTTCAAGTACTTGTTCTGTTTCTTCTTTCTATTGCAGACTCATAGTTCGTCTTAAATGATTACTTAAAAATATCAGTAAAAAGGTCACACAGACATTTGAGGAGACCCACATTTAGCATGCGTTAGGGCAACATCTGTTAAGACACTACTAATAGTTTACACTGGGATTCAATTTACAACAGCAATTGCCATCCTAAATGATATAGTCACACTTTATGACCACTCGATTTTGTGACAGAAATTCTGGTCTCAATAGCCATTGTAAGTGAAGAATTACTTGCAGTAGTTTGATCACCTGGAAAATTCAAGTGAATAATCTCCTTCTCTGTCATGGACCCCAACCTCTGAAATAGAATAGGTAAAGACGCCGTCTCTCTTCTAGGGTTCCGGAAAACTTTTAAAACCTGGCTTTGGTCCCAGGCCTGGTGTATCAGTATTATTGTGTTTTTTTGTTGGATTTGTGTTATTTACAAGTTAGTTTTGCTTTAGGCTGTCTGTTTGATTTGATATTTTAAATTTTATGGATTTCCCAGACTATGGATTTGGGCAACTAATATGACAAGAAATGACAAGAGACAATAAAATTAATACCTGTAGTAAGGGAACCATCTTATCTTACAAGTGCCACTACGGTACTATTTAGAGAATAACCATATTGATTCTACATTTCCAGTAAAAATCAAGCTTGAGAAGTTCATACCTGTGCAGAGAACTGTAGCATCTTGTTGATGATTGCAGTTATGCACACCCCAGCCAGGGTTATTACAACTCCACAGAAAGAATTCATCTCCATTGCATTGGACGTCACTTAGGACAATTTTGCCGGACCCTGAGCCAAACTTAGGCCAGGGCAGGGTTGCTACAGCATCCCCACATCCTAGCTGTTGGCAAACGACCTGAGCATCTTTCATATCCCAGTTGTTGCCCAGGCTCCTTCATAATACACTTCCACACGTCCCTCACAATAGTTGTACGTGCCTGCAAGTCTGAGAGACAATCCTATGCAAGACCAAAGTGAACAGATTAATATTGTTTACAGTTGGAAGTGAATGATATACAATAGGTTTAGTTCTTTCATTTCACAGAATAGACTTCCCTGACTGGGGGGAGGGGTGTATCTATCAAGTATTCTGTAAATTTTGGGAATTATAGTGCCAACATCTGGAAAACTATCATATAAGCAGCTTGAGACCGAAACTTTCTTATAACAGTACTTTAATCCAAAGTGAGTTTTAAATGGCAGTATAGTAGGTATTCATATGTATTTATTTTTAAGGAAGGGTGGTAGAAAACTCAGTGAAAATTCTGACCACTTAAGTACTTCTTTTTCCCAAGCTATCCTGGAAGTGTCTTACCATTATTTTGCTTTATTTTATGTAACAAATATCTAAATTTCATAGATATTTCTATGAATTCTAACTCTCCTGTTTTACAATTGCACCGTTCTATTCCACATATTTTTGCATACATTTCCGATTAACAGTAATGTTTTGCAAGAGATTTACTAAAATATAAAGCATTTTTGCATGTCATTCGCATTAGTATACATGCTTTTTAATCTGTGCTTTCTTAACATAAACATTTGATGAACATGACAGATAGGAGACGAATATTGCATTGCCAGTCAATTTTCACAAGCACAATTTTCACAATTCAATTTTGAAGAGGTATATTAGATTAAAAATACAAAATTATAGCAATTTTCATTAAAATGGGCACCAGACTAATTTCTTCCCCGGACCTAAATGAGAATATTCCCATGATTGATAATGATTATGTGTGGTTGGGGATGTGATGTAAAAGAAAGTTGTGTTTTTCAAAGGGACATTTTTGCACATAAGCACATTTTCCCTACATGCTCAGTTTGCTTTACGAAAGATAAGAAGGTATGAAATATAAGATTCATATTTGCGAAGATAAAAGATATTATTTTTTTTTAGTTTAGTTAGTCTGACATTCATCAGAATAACTTAGTGTTGAATACGGTTGCACTAACCTGGTGTTGGAGGTATCATCGGGGTAGATAGAGCTGGCACTAAATTGTGATTAAAGAAACAGATTATTACAATAATTATCACCATCATTGCTGTTATGATAATAATTTCCCAATGCATATAAAACCCTTTGATTGCACTGTACAAAGAATACTGAATTGATACACAGGAACGTTGACTGAAACCCTCAAAATCTAGTTTCCCAAGATTGGCATACTGGTGGCATAAGGCATAGTTCCACAAGGGGGAGCTAAATCTTTATATTTAGTAACCCAACACCCACCTTTAGATTTCATTTTGTCTTTGCACAACTAGAAGTTTATATTTGTAAAGTTACCACATCCAGGTGAAAAAATATCAGGCTAACTCCAAGATGGCAATTAAAATATACAGAAACCTCTCATTCCTTGCTGTTATCACGTGGCTGCCTGAATTTTTCCAGATCAGATATAGTAGTCAGAAATAAATACAACTGGGTTTATTCATTTTGGATTGCAGTTTGATTTCCATTTTTTAAAAAAAACAATTGAATCAGATGGTAATAAATATCTTTTACTAATAAATAAGGTTTGTAAGCCAATTATTATGAAAAAAAATTCAGCTCAACACTATTTTTGATTTGTCACTCTTAACAGTGGCTCCAAAAGCAATCCCCAAATTTCAGCTGTGATATTTAATACTACTTTTATATTTCTAAGCACTTCAATTTGTACAAAAAGATAATGTTGGATTTATTATGAATGAGGTTGAAGGATTAATTTTGTAATATCCCAGATTTGGGTACCCTGGATCTCTCCTTATAGTTCAAGGGAGATTGAGATCCTGAGTCACATTCTGTTATGTGCTCAATTGTTATATTATTGATTTTGATTAGCAAACCAAGTGTACCTCATATATTCTATATTTTTCATTTTATTGGCAGATGCAGATACAGCTCTTCTGGGTGGCTAAATATTGTGCCATAGCTTATTCTAGACTAATCAATGATAAATTCAAGTTTTCATTGATTGATTGATTGCCTACAAAGTCTGGAACTTCCTTCCTTCCTTCCTTCCTTCCTTCCTTCCTTCCTTCCCACAAGTGGTGATTCCCAAATCATCACTCAGTCAATCACAAGCAAAATTGGTGAGATGCTATTCTCTAGTCTAGGTGAGAATGCAGCTGATTGAATACTAATTAATTCTAAAGAAATCTTTATATATGTATATAAAACATGATGTTATAGAGAACAAAAGTAATCAAAATGTTTAAGAGGTATATTTTCTTTCCAAAATATTTTCTTTCTTCTGGGATGGATGAAGGAACCCTTGTTCATGCAAGCCCATTCCTGCAGTCTGGAACAGTGGAGCTTAGATATAGAATTGATACTACTTTTTACTCTGTATGAGAAGGTGGCTGGCACTACTAATTTTGAGAATCTGTATTATAAAAGAAATTAATCCATTTCCACCTAGCCACTCTAACTTTGGCATCTATGCTTTTGTTTGAAAAGCTACAACTGCATCTGGAACTCAGTCATTTGAACAGCATTTTTAATCACTTTACTTGTCATTAAGCTAATAAAAATAAGGAGAAATAACTCCTGACGAAGAAGTCTTTGTGTTGCATGCATAAACAGAACAATAGCAGCAGGAAAAGACACGAATCACCCCTTTTCTTCTTGCTCCCTTTTTTCTCTTCTGCAAACCTATAGTTCAGGGGTGTCAAACTGCTGGCCTGCGGGCCGGATGGGTCATGGTGAAACCATGCCCACCCCATTGCCAGTAATGGAAAAAAAATCACAATACATCGCAACATGTCAGTGACATTGCGAGTTTGACACCCCTGCTACAGTTCCTCAAATCTGCTTGTCCCAAT